>CAUYLG010075976.1:0-33510 GCA_963573385.1 Cacajao melanocephalus | reverse complement strand
CCTGGGCAACAAGAGCAAAACTCCATCTCAAAAAAGCTGGAATATGTCAACTTTTCTCCCACCTCCTGCCACTGACCCAGACCCCATTCCCTCTTGCCCGGATGATTCCTATGGCTACCCAGGGCTATGGCTCTGCTCCGTTCAAGCCATTTTCCATGCAGCAGCAGCAGCCAGAGGGGTCTTTCTGGAGTATATTAGGTTGGTGCAAAAGTAATTGCAGTTTTTGCAATTAAAAGTAATTGCAGGCTGGACATAGTGGCTCAGGCCTGTAATTCCCGCACTTTGGGAGGCTGAAAAGGGGGGATCACTTGAGGTCAGGAGTTAGAGCTGGGCGTGGTGGCTCATACCTGTAATCTCAGCACTTTGGGAGGCCGAGGCGGGTGGATCACGAGGTCAAGAGTTTGAGACCAGCCTGACCAACATGGTGAAACCTCGTCTCTACTAAAAATACAAAAATTAGCTGGGCGTGGTGGCGCACGCCTTTAATCCCAACTACTGGGGAGGCTGAGGCAGGAGAATCGCTTGAACCCAGGAGGCAGAGGTTAGTAAGCCAAGATCGCGCCACTACACTCCAGCCTAGGCGACAGAGTGACTCTGCCTCAAAAATAAACAAACAAATAAATAAATATAATCACAAAAACTGCAGTTACTTAATAGATCTGACCAAGACTCTCCCCAGGTTCAAACCCCGGCTTCAAACCTTTTGCTCCTTATAGTCTTCTTTAAAACTCTTTTCTGTGGCTCACTGGGTCTCAGTACAGCCAAGCAAACCGAACTGCTAGGAGTTTTCCCAGTGGAACATTCTTTCTGTAAGGCCTTTGCTGCTGCGGTTGCTCCTCCAGGAGCCCCTGCCTCCCTCTTCTCTTTCCCGCCTCGAGGCCTCAGCATGGCAGAGGCCTGCTGCAGGTGTCCTCTCACCTCACAGGTAGAGGAAGGGGCCTCTGTCCTCTGCAAACCTGCCCTGAGTGCTCTGGATGGTTCTGTCACTTGGATTGGACCTCCCCAAGGGCAAGACCCTGTCTGGTTCACCCTGGCTGCTCATGCAGAGGCCTGCCTGACATAGCTGCTGAATGAATGAATGAATCGAATAGAATAATGGATAAAGTCCAACAGGGAGGTGTAGCCTAAAGGGGATCGAGGCCAGGACTGTGGGCCAACAGACCCTACCCTCCTCCCAGTCCCCCAGCTTGCTGTGGGCTTCTGGTTGGTTACGGCTCTGAAGGTCTGTTTCGTGCATGACAAAGTGGTCTCCAGGGCATCTGGGTCCAGCTGCCACACACTCCCCCATTTCCACAGCCACATGGAGGGACTCACAGTCATCCTGAGCCCATCCTCCTCGGGTGACTGATGAAGAAACTGAAACTCAGGGGTGGGGTGGCTGTGGGTGGGGGAAGAGCTAGAACCAGGGTCGCTGAGCGCTGGAGGCCCACAGGCAAGGAGTGTGTCGAGGAAGGAGTCCCCCACGCCCCATGTGCTGTCAGGGTGGCCTTTTGGGCTGGCCAGGGCCCTCAGGGGTTGGGGTCAGCACTTCTCCTGCCTGGCCCTTCCCCAGGATTCAGAGTCCACCAATAGGGATGAAGAAGAGAAGGGTCGCTCTGAATGGGTCACCTATCCAACTAGGGGAGAAAATGGCAGCGGGGAGCTCAAGGTCAGCCCGAGGTCAGACTCTGTCCAGCTTACTTATTCATTAACCAGCACTGAGTTAATGACCAGCACCAGGCTGGGGCCAGTTCCTCCTGGAGGGTGGGCGTGACCTGCAAGGGCAGGGCAGACTGCACCTGAGTAGTGGGTGGACCAGCTCTTCCTCCCTCCCTCCCTCCCTCCCTTCCTCCCTCCCTCCTTCCTTCCTTCCCTCCTTCCTTTCTCACCCCATGCCTGGCAATTAGCAGGGCAGATGGGCAGGAGACAGGGGTGGGGCAACGGGGACAAGGACAGCTTGAAGTGGTCCGTGTGTGGCAGGGATGTCACAGGGGTCTGAGGGAGGCCAGAGGAGACCCCTGGGCAGCATGGGTGACATCAGCACAGCTGGTGGAGGGGAGACGTCCTGCGGAGCCCCGAAGGGCCAGAGCAGCTGGCCCACCTGGCCCTGGTTTGGTGCCATCAGGGTTCTTGGCAGGCTCCCAGCCCACTCCAGGCCAGCTCACCTTGGGCAGTACCCTGGCTCCTCCAGGCTATTGCCATCAAGACGAATTCTATCCTTGCTTCCCTTTCACCGAGGCTCCCTGCGGACTGCCCCCAATGACCTGGCCACCAGGCCACCCCATTTGCCACACCTGGCTGTCCTGCAGGGTTTGTGGCCTGGTGGGTGAGGACTGGTCCCTGGAGAGGACAGTCTCAAGGGGACAGTCCCAGAGGGACTCAGGGACAGGGAGGCTCCAAGGAACGGCTGGTGGTCCTGTCCTGGCACTTAGATGGGACAGCCTGGGCTTGGGGGCCCTGAGGTGCATACAGGCATGGTGGGGTATGAGAGGAGAGTGAGGCGGGTTGGATGGGGATGAGTTTTCAGGGTGAGCAGGGTAGGAAGGAGACAGGGAAAAAGCTAGACTCAGCCCCAGAGAACAGGGGCTGAGGCCGGGACCACCATGGTGGGGGAGTGGGGACAGGGTACCTCTTGGGAAGGTGGTGTGACCCCAGCCTGGGGGGCCAATCTGGATCCTGACTGGGTGGGCCCCAAATTGGGGCCCCGCTCAGGTCAGAGCCCTCGAGAAAGCAAAGGGAGAGGGGAGCGGGAGGGGCTTCGGGCTGCTGGGCCCGGAGGATGGGTGGTGGGGGTGAGGCTGGAAGGCCTGACCCCAGCCTGGCTGGGGTTGCCCCAGCAGGGGCGGAAGCTGCCACCACAGCCCTGGGCCAGCCCCACCTCTCCCAACAAAAGCCCAGCGAGGAGAGGGCGTGTTTGTTCAGGCTGCGGGCGGGTGGGGGGGCAGGAAGCGGAATTTCAAAGCCGTTTCACCCTTTGTTACCCCCTCTCCAGCTCCACCTCCCGCCCCAGGCTGCATTCCAGAACCAGAGGGGGTCCTGCCCTGGGAGAAATCCGCTTAGCCAGAGGCTCGGGTTACAGCCCAGCTGCCGGTGAGGCCCGGGCCTTCCCAGCCTGACACCGAAGGCCGCCCGGACTTTCCCAACTTCTGGCCCCGATCCCGGCTCACCCTCTCCCCACCCTGGGACCTCCTCCTGGACCCTGGGCCTTCGTAAGGAGGAGGAAGGAGCTGGGAGGAGGAGAGAAAGGGTAGGCCCCAGCCCCATCCTCTGTAGCTGATAGGGGGGTGGGGTTTGGGTTGTTTTTCTGGAAAGGAGCAGGGACTGTTGTTTTCTGCCCCAAATCTGACCTCAGACCAAAGCTTGCCAGGAGATGCCTGTTTTGAAGGAGGTGAGCTGCGGGGAAGGGGATTCTTTCTTTCTTTGTAGGCCACAGAGTATCTTCTCTTATTTTTAGTACTTTTTCTTTTTAGTACTTTCTTGACGTCTATTTTACATTTGGTAACATGCCCCGATCTCAGCATATAGCCCACAGTTTCTTACATTTTTGTTGGCAAGACAAGCGATGGTTCCCTCGTGCCCCTCCCAGTCACACACACGCCCCAGAGGGACCCGCCAGCCTGACCTCCATCACCACTGACACTTTCGACGTTTCACCCAATTGGAATCAGAGCACGTGCTCTGCCACACCTGGCTTCTTCCGCCCAGGGTACTATTTGGAACCCGCCCCTGTCCACGCGTGTCTCCGTAGCCTCCCCTGCCATTGCTCAGCAACGTTTCCCTGTCTGCTCATCCCCTGTTGATGGCCAGGCTCCCTCCTGCGGGTCCTGGGCTCTGATGCGTGCAGCTGCTGTGTACCTGTCTTTGGGGAGAGGCAGGGACCGATGTGACTTTCTATTCCCCGATACCCATCAGGAGCAGGCATTCACGCACGGCCCTGGCCCAGGCTGTTCCCTCAGCCGGGAGCCACTCTGCCCGGTCCTGTGAGTGACTGGCTCCTTCTCAGCATTCAGGTCTCAGCCTAACCGTCACCTTCTCAGAGACGCCCTCCCTGACCACCTGGTCTCACTGCATCTCCCACCCCTTCACCCCAGCTCTTCTTCTTTGGTTCTGTTGTCACGGTGTTACAGGAACGGGGTCCCGATCCAGATCCCAGGAGAGGGTTCTTGGATCTTGGGCAAGAAAGAATTCAGGGCGAATCTATAGAGGAAAGTGAAAGCAGGTTTATGAGGAAAGTAAAGGAATAAAAGAATGGCCTGGCCGGCGCGGCGGCTCGCGCCTGTAATGCCAGCACTTTGGGAGGCCGGGGCGGGTGGATCACCTGAGGTCAGGAGTTTGAGACCAGCCTGGTAAAACCTCATCTCCACTAAAAATACAAAAAAATTAGCTTGCTGTGGTGGCTGATGCCTGCAGTCCCAGCTATTTGGGAGACTGAGGCAGCAGAATCACTTGAACCTGGGAGGCAGAGGTTGCAGTGAGCCAAGATCTCACCACTGCACTCCAGCCTGGGCAACAGAGCAAGACTCGTCAAAAAAAAATTAAAAAGAAGGGGCTGGGTGCCTTCTTTGGGAGGCCGAGGCAGGTGGGTCACCTGAGGTCTGGAGTTCAAGACCAGCCTGGCCAACATGGTGAAACCCTGTTTCTACTAAAAATATAAAAATTAGCCAGTCACGGTGGCCCACGCCTGTAATGCCAGCTACTCAGGAGGTTGAGGCCGGAGAGTTGCTTGAACCCAGAAGGCAGAGGTTGCAGTGAGCTGAGATCGTGCCACTGCACTCCAGCCTGTTCCACAGAGCAAGACCTCGTATCAAACAAACAAACAAACAAAAAACCCTAAAAAACAAACAAACGAAAGATTGAGTGGAGGATAAGGACAGGGCCAGCCTTGCCTTCACTCCTGCCTCAACCTGAGCGGCTCAGCCTCCATCCATTTTAGGCATACAGATGTACAGGAAAAGACATCTGAAGAAGCAGATTTGGGAACCACTGCTATGGGGAATGGGGAGCCACAGAGGGTTTCAGGAGGGGAATGATACGGAGGGGGCCAGCAGTGGCAGTCTTGCCAGGCTGGCAGAAAGGAGGTTTCACCATCAGCCTGTTATGGGCTTGGAAGCTGGAGCGCTTATTTGCAAGATTGCTATACGCCTGGGCACGGAACAGGGAAAGACACAAGGACCAGGGAGCTGGGCAAGTTCAGTGAGTAAGAGTAAGTAACAACAGGGAGCAGCAGACCTGGCTTTGACCTGGGGGACATGGGCCCCAACAAAAGGCATTCATTTAAAAGCAAACATGTGCACCGGGTACGGCGGCTCACACCTGTAATCCCAGCACTTTGGGAGGACAAAGCAGGTGGATCACCTGAGGTCAGGAGTTCAAGACCAGCCTGGCCAACATGGTGAAACCTCGCCTCTACTAAAAATACAAAAATTAGCCTGGCATGGTGGCGGGTGCCTGTAATCCCAGCTACTCAGGAACCTGAGGCAGAAGAATCGCTTGAACCTTGGGAGGTGGAGGTTGCAGTGAGCTGAGACTGCGCCATTGCACTCCAGCCTGGGGGATAAGAGCAAGACTTTGTCTCAAAAAAAAAAAAAGCAAACATATGGACAGTGTGCCTCCCAGCGAGGGCACTTGCAACATCAGAGGACCCTGCTTCTGGGCTCCAAGGGCTCCTGGGGTTGGGCACCATTTGCTGAGGCACAGAGGACCAGGGAGGGAAAGGGAGGTGGTCTGGGTCAGCCACACAGCTGGGTAAAGGCAGAGAAGGATGAGAGGCCCATGTCCAAATCCCAGGCAGAGCTGCCTTCCTTCACACGGCTCTTCCCCAAACACTGCTCTCTGCTGGCCTCAAAGAGTCAGGCTGGTGTGATCTCCCTACCGGCTCCTCCTCTCTCTACCTGCTGACTGCCACCAGGCAGGGGTGTGGGGCAGAGGCAGGGTGAGTGTGCCCTGTGTATGCTGTCCTTGCCCCTTTGTTGGGATCTCTTGGGGTGGAGATGTGTCCATGACATTCTGGGAACCTTCAAGTGTTGACGGAGCCTTCACATGTGTAAGGAGTGACCTCATCAGGTGGGGCTACCTGGGGGTCAAGACAGGCTGGATCCCATGGCTGATACCCTTGGGGAAAGCTACAGGCCAGTGCTGTGACGGGACGCTGGCCATGTGGGAGCACGGAGGGCAGGGGAGGAGGGGAGCAAGAAAGGAGAGGGGAAGCAGGGTCTCAAGCTTTCTGCAGGAACGCACATGCCCAGGCCTTGCGGATGGTGAGGACAGGGCTCCTGGGAGAGTCAGGCTGGCAGAGCACAGATGAGTTCCACAGGGCTGGGTCCTCAGGGTCCCAGAGAGGCTGCTGTGAGCCGAAGTCCACCAGCTGGCCAACCCTGGCCATGCTCACTTTCTGCTCCAGGGCGGAGCTTCTCACACTGCAGGGTGTGCTTCAGAATCCTGGGGGTTGGGAAGGAGGTGGAAAGAGCTTGCTTAAAAGAGTCTCTGGCCCCATATCCAGTGGTTCCAGTTTGGCCAGTTTGTGGGTGGGACCTGGGAATCTGCATTTCAATGCCCATGCTGTATTCAATGCCCAGGGCTGCTGTAAGGAATAACTACAAACTTGGCAGCTTGAGACAAGTTCTGGAGGCTGAAAAAATCCAAACCGAGTTCAGGGCTGGTTTTCTCTGGAAGACCCAGGGGGAGAAGCCACTCCTTGCCACTGCCAGCATTTCTTGGCTAGTGGCTGTGTCACTCTAATCTCTGCCTCCACCTTCACATCAGCTTTTCCTCCTCCGAATCAAATCTTCATTGGTCTTCCTCTAAGAAGGACACTGATTACATTTAGAACCCACCCAGATAACCCGGTTATCCAGGAGGACCTCCCCACCTCAAGGCCCTTAATTTAATCACACCTGCCAAGTCCCTTGTACAGGTGACATTGCAGGTTCCAGCTGTCATGACCTGGACATCTTCAGATTCTGTTACTCAGCCTACCCTATGTTCCCCAGGTGAGTCCAGTGTGGAGGGTACAGACACTCTCCTGGGAAACTGTTATGTGTAAAATTTTTCTTTTTGGTGCCACAAAGAAAAATTAGTACTGGGACAAAGGATCTCTCAGCAAAGCAATTCTTTTTGCTTCCTGCAGAAAGGGTACCCCGTTAGCGGTCTCGCCATGAGAGTACACCGAACAAAGGAAAGCAGACATATTTATGCCTTACGCATTTGGGGTTGTCCTTACCACTGTGTCTAATCTCCCTTGGCTGGAGCCAGACCTCATAATCTAAACTAAAACTAGATTGGCTAATAACCTGAAACTTTTCGAAACAGGTAAAAGCAATGGAGAGCTAAGGAAGGGGCACAGGCTGCGAGCTGGGACATGCCTGTGAGCACGTCCAGCACAGAGATCTTGGTTAAAGTACAAAGACATAGAATGTACTACATACCTGTGAGCATGTCTAACAGCTACATAGGACAGGGCTTACCAAAGAGCTGCTAGCGTAAAGCAAGAAGGCTTTTGAAGAAGGCATTTAAAACAAACTGTTATTTCTAACACTTATGAATTTTTCTTAAACGAGAAAGGAAACTTGGAAGAGGAACTTTTCCACTTCCCACAGAAACTCAGGTCAGAAGGTTTATTTAACTGATGGCTGCTGTTTTGAGATTCTCTGAGCTTAGAGACATGGGGCACATTCAGCATCCACTGAACAAACCATGGAGCACCCACTCCAGCACAGCCTGGCCCTGTGTTTGCTGGACACGCAGACACCAGGAAGAGGTGGACACAGTTCCTCACACTCTGAGCCTGGTTGGGGGAGCGCTCAGGCTCCAAGCCCCTGTCCCTGTCCCTGCAGTGAATGATCTTTTCCAAACAAGAACAAAACATCCCCCTTTCCCCCCCTCCCTTTTTGAGATGAGGTCTTGCTCTGTTGCCCACGCTGGAGTGCAGTGGGACAATCACGGCATAGTGCAGCTTCGACTTCCCAGGCTCAAGGGATTGTCTCACCTGAGACTCCCGAGTAGCTGAGACCACAGGCATGCGCCACCATGCCTGGCTAATTTTTGTGTTTTTTTGTACAGGTTGCCGCAGGGCATCAACAGAAAGGGCATGAGGGGTGGCTTTCAGGGTCTACATTAGACCCTGTTGCTGCACCTGGCACATAGCAGGTCTCAACAAATAAGTGCTGCATAGATTAGTAAGGTGCATGGGAGGCATCACTGGGGCTGTGGTTTCCCCTTCTCTCCCCTCCCCTTTTTTCTTTACTTTTGTTTTCTGTTTGAGACAGAGTCTTGCTCTGTTGTCCAGGCTGGAGTGAAGTGGCTGGACCTCAGCTTAACTACAACCTCCTCCCAGGTTTAAGCAAATCTCCTGCCTCAGCCCCCAGAATAGCTGGGATTACAGGTGTGCACCACCACGTGCAGCTAATTTTTGTATTTTTAGTAGAGGCAGAGTTTCACCATGTTGGCCAGGCTGGTCTCGAACTCCTGACGTCAAGTGATCCACTCACCTCAGCCTCCCAAAGTGTTGAGATTACAGGCGTGAGCCACCATGCCTGGCTTGTTTTCATTTTTTTTTTTTTAGACACAGTTTCCCTCTGTTGCTCAGGCTGGAGTGCAGTGGTGAGATCTCAGCTCACTGCAACCTTGGCCTCCCAGGGTCAAGCGATTCTCATGCTTCAGCCTCCCAAGTAGCTGGGATTACAGATGTGCATCACACATCCAGGCTAATTTTTGTATTTTTAGTAGAGACAGGGTTTCACCACGATGGCCAGGCTTGCCTTGAACTCCTGGCCTCAAGTAATCCGCCCGCCTCGGCCTCCCAAAGTGTTGGCATTACAGGCGTGAGCCACCGCGCCCGGCCTGGAGCTGCGGTCTCAATCACTGGTATCTTTGGGAAACCGACAAAACCTTTGGATTCTTCACCGATAAATGCACCCCAAATGTGACACAGAATTTCAGGACCGCCCCCCACCAACCCGAGGTCATCCACAGAGCGCAGCTTAAGAGCTGTTTGTCTGAGGGAGAGGGGCCCCTGAGATCTCCGGGAGACTGTGGGGAAGGTGTTGCTAAGGGGGTCACGTGGAGCTCAACCACCCCCCCAGCGGTCTGGGAAGGAGTGGGGGTGAATGAGCCCCTTTTCTTGTACTCTCTGCTCCAGAAGGAAAGGGGGCGAGTAGGAGGTGATGGGGCGGGAACATCGGAGGGAAAGACTCCCAGGCAGCGGGAGGGACGGAACCGGAGGGCAGGGGCGCGGAGGGGAGGCCCAGCCCCGCGGAGGGACCCGGAGCGAGCGCGGCGGGGCCGGCGGGGAGAGAGCAGGGCCGGGGCCCCCGGGAGCGCAGACTTCCCGGGCTGCCGCCCAGCTCTGGGCAACCGCGCGCGGCTTCCCGGCGGAGGCGGGGCCTGAGCGCAGCCGGCCGGGCGGGGCGCGATGTGGGGTTAGGGTGGGAGAAGACAGGTAGCCCTGGAGGGAGCGCGAGGGCGGCTTGCGCGGCCCGGGCCAGTGAAACATCCTCCCGGGGGCCTCGCTGCTCCGAGGGGCACCCCGCGTGAGCTTCTGGGATCCGCGCGCCCCGGCCGGGGCTCTCTTGGGGGTCGCCTCGCCAGCTCTCCGCCCCAGAAGGCGAGAGGGCCACCCCCCTACCAGCCTTCCCGAATCCCGAGTCTGGCTCCTCCCTCTGGCCATCTGCCCCGCAAGGCCCGGGGATGGATGGAGCCGGCCTGGTGCGGTCCCGTTCACGCTGACATGGGCAGGGGGGCTGCCACTTGCGTCTACCCCCTCCTTCCCTCGCGGTCCGCTAGGTCCTACCAGCTCTCGTGGGATTGGGCTGGTGTCTCCTGCACCCAATCAGGTGGAGTGGGCACCGCACTGTGTCACTCCCCCTGCTCCCGGACCATCTGCGGCTCCCTATTACCACCTCTACATTCTGGTTTACACCCTTGAGTCGGGCCCAGCACCACGGGTAGGCTGGGATGTCCACCTCTCCAGCATCGGGCGTTCCTCCTGTCTGGTTGGGCTAAGGGTTGAGGGGCTCTGCACCAGGCACCTGCCTACCCCGTGAGCCATCTTCTGTTCCAGGTCCTGGGCCTTGCCCTGGGCCCCGGAAGGCACCTGGGCTGAAGCAGAAACAACCTCTGCCCTCTGGGAACTCAGGCCCTGGCAGGCAGAGTGGAGCTACCCAGGGAGGAGGGTAAGAGCTGGACCTTGGGGTCCAGTCAGTGGCTTTGGGTTTAAACTGCGCCCTTCCACCTCCTAGCTGGGCGTGTCTTTGGGCAAGTTATATTTGAAACCCCAGCTTGCCCAGCTGTCAGATGGGAATAGAATAGCAGTCAGTGCCACCTTATGGGGCTTGCCTGGGAGGGTTTAAAGAGATAACACCGGCCGGGCGCCGTGGCTCACGCCGGTAATCCCAGCACTTTGGGAGGCCAAGGCAGGCGGATCACCTGAGGTTGAGAGTTCGAGACCAGCCTGACCAACTCATGGAGACACCCCTTCTCTACTAAAAATTCAAAAAATGAGCCTGGCGTGGTGGCACATGCCTGTAATCCCAGCTACTTGGGAGGCTTCGGCAGGAGAATCGCTGGACCCCGGGAAGCAGAGGTTGTGGTGAACTGAGATCGAGCCATTGCACTCCAGCCTGGGAAACGAGCAAAACACAAGAGTAGCTCTTGGCATCAGCTTCCAGCATGGAAGGAAACGCCAGAACAGAGATTGGTCAAGAACTGAGGGTTCATTCGGAGTCCTTAGAATCGATGCCTTTGAAAGGCAGATAGACTCCTCAGCAGCCCTGCAGGCATCGTGAGAGGATGACCCGATGCTCTAACCCCCTCCTGTCAGACCACCATCATTCCAGCACCACCACGCGTGTGGAGCCCCCGTCCATGTCAGGAAAGTTTACTAGGAAGGCTATAAAAGAAGTCCACAAATAACTGGAGCCCAGTGCGTGAACAGAGAGCCTGCCTCAGCTGAGAAGGCTGAGCTGTCTGGGAGACAGGGGATGTGGGCCGGGGCTGGTGGGTGTATCGTGGCACTCCAGGAACAAACACATCCAAAGGTCGAAAGCATGATTTCCACAAGGACACACACACACACAGAGACCAACCAGGGTCAAGGCTCCAGTTCTCCTTTTTTTTTTTCCTGAGACAGTCTCTCTGTTGCCAGACCGGAGTGGCGTGATCTCAGCTTGCCGCAACCCTCCAACTCCCTGGGTCAAGTGATTCTCCTGCCTCAGCCTCCTGAGTAGCTGGGATTACAGGTGTGCGCCACCACGCCCAGCTAATTTTTGTATTTTTAGTAGAGATGGGGTTTCACCATGTTGGTCAGCATGGTCTCGATCTCCTGACCTCATGATCTGCCTGCCTTAGCAGCCTTCCAGTTCTCCTTTCATGGGTCCTGGTGGCGCCTGGCCGCTTGCTTCTGGAGACAGTAGCCCGGGAAGTCACCACCTTCGGGCAGGCTGGGACCAGGTTTTCTCTGCGCCCAGCAAAGCGGCAGGCAGGACACGCTGTTGCCTCCTGGGAGGGTTGGCCTTGCAGAGCCCGGGAAGGGGCAGACCAGGGAGGGAGGGAGGCCTGTCACTAAGGGCTTTTCCAGAGATGGCTCAGGCCCTTGCAGATCTTAGGGCCCCATGAGATCCTGGGCTTCTCAGAGAAAGGTTTGTAGCGAGTGGGGAGGTGACAGGGCAGCCAGGAACAGCCTGTGCTCACTGCTGTGTGTGTGTGCCACTCCCTGGAACCTGGTTCTGGCTCTGTCTCTGAGCCAATGGCTTGCTCCGGGATTTGAGCCCTGGAACCCTCAGCCAATCATAAAGTGACAGTTTACACTGAGTTGGCACTTACTGCGTGCCATGAGCTCGAAGGGATTGTCTCCCAGCAATCCTAGGGAGTTGGTACTCATTATGTTCCTTTCTATGAATGAGGAGACTGAGAGGCAGGGCCTGAGCTCCTGGACACGCAGTCAGTCACTGGTGAAGCTGGGGTTCAAAGCCAGCCCTGCCGGACACCCAGGTTTGAGCTCTTAACTATGAGCTGCGACCCACTCCAAGGTGGACCCAAGAGGCCTGCAGCAAGGAGTGGGCAGTGGTGAGAAGCCCGCTCCAGTTGCCAGGCTTTCTCAGGTAATGTGCCCATTTTACAGATGAGCTACCAGAGTCTGGCTTTGGTGACTTGCCCAAGGCTGCACCGCTCAGGAATGGAGTCCATAAAAAACAAAAAAGGCCAGGTGCTGGTGGCTCACGCCTCTAATCCCAGCACTTTTGGAGGCCGAGGCAGGCAGATCACCTGAGGTCGGGATTCCAAGACCAGCCTGACCAACATGGAGAAACCCCATCTCTACTAAAAGTACAAAAATTAGCCAGCATGGTGGCGCATGCCTGTAATCCCAGCTACTCAGGAGGCTGAAGCCAGAGAAAAGCTTGAACCCAGGAGGCGGAGGTTGCAGCGAGCCGAGATCGCACCATTGCACTCCAGCCTGGGCAACAAGAGCAAAACTCCATCTCAGAAAAAAGAAAAAAAAAATCTGAGCAGATAGGAGCTGCAAGCGGTCTCAGAGCTCTTCTAATCAAAGCTAATTTTTCAGTCAGGGAAGCTGTGGTCCGAGAAAGGCCAGGGCCTCCCTCAACCTACTGGAGATCTTTCTCCGTCATCTGGGGCCTCACGACCCTCCCCAATGAACTGATAGCCCACTAACCAGTGAGTCCCATTGAGTAGAAATGGAAGGTGGATTGGGGAGAGCAACAGCTCAATAAAAGAGTCCAAGTTTTGGCCAGGCACGGTGGCTCACGCCTGTAACCCCAGCACTTTGAGAGGCTGAGGCGGGTGGATCGCCTGAGGTCAGGAGTTCGAGACCAGCCTGGCCAACATGGTGAAAGCTCATCTCTACTAAAAATACAAAAAAAATTAGCCAGGCATGGTGGCAGGCACCTGTAGGGAGGCTGAGGCAGGAGAATCACTTGAACCTGGGAGGTGGAGGTTGCAGTGAGCCGAGATCGTGCCATTGCACTCCAGCCTGGGCGACAAGAATGAAACTCCATCTCAAAAAAAGAGCCTGAGTTTCATCCCGGGGCTGACGAGAGAAACTCCCTGAGCCCTGCTGGAAATCCCCCAGGGTGGGAGAGGGAGGGTGCAGCCCAGGAGGCCACGGTCACAGCCTTCACTCTCTCTGGGGTCCTCCCAGGTCCCAGAGCTGCCTGGCCTTCCCTGGCCCTATGGAGGGGAAGGTGAGGGCATAGCATGGAGAGTGGCGGGCCCTTCGGACAGAGGGCGCTTCTGTTGCTGTTCCAGCTCATGGGGTGTGCCTTGGTAACCAGGAGAGAAGACCTTTCCTTTGCCCCTCTTTCCCTTCCTTCTTTCCATTCCTCTTCTTCCGCTCCAACAACCAGGAGAAGTGCGAGGCGGAAGCCCTGACGCTTCTTGGTTTGCATCTGCAGAATGGGGGTGCCCGCCCAAGTCCCTCAGTCTAGGGTGCTGGGAGCCCAATGGTCTGATCAAGTGAGGCTAACGTTTCATGCATTCATTCTACTGAGATGCCAGGCCAGCCTTGCACTAGGGACTGGGGTGCAACCGTGAATGAAGGAGACCCACATCTGCCTTGTGGAGCACCTGGTGAGAAGGTATAGTTCTCAGCCTGAGAGTCAAATGTTGGAGTCTTATTGACACCACGTGGCTCTGTCAGACCCATAATTTTTCTGGAAGGAGGAGGGAGGAAAAAAGGGGTGTGAAGAAAGGAAGGATTATCCAAGGGTACTGATTTTAATGTCCACTTGCAGGGAATTTAATCTTCTGGAATCTAGCATACCTGTGATTTTGAGTGCCTTAAAATACCACCGCTAATAGACTCATAGCGCTGTGTCTTTCAGGGGACCATTCACTCAAGCATCACAGACGCTCTGTGAGCATTCATTCATTAGGCCCCAAGTAAATAATTATCATTGGCTGAAAATATATTTATTGCAACGCGTTTGACCAGCTACTGGTTTACCGACTGGGGCTCCACATGCGCGGTAGTGCTGGAATGATGGTGGTCTGACAGGAGGGGTTAGAGCACCCGAATGGACCCTCCGCTCTTATCCAGTCTGCCCTGTTGCCTCCTCCATGCTGGGAGCTTGCTACAAGGGAGCACGTATGCCAGAGTCTTCCAGAAGAAAAGTTCTAGTTGGAGCAATAACCTGGTTGTTCATGACTGAAGTGTGGGTCCTTCCCTCTCCATCTCTCATTTAAAGAATGAGTGGGCCCCAGAAGTCTATATAATTCTTTCTTTCTTTCTTTTTGAGAAGGAGTCTTGCTCTGTCACCCAGGCTGGAGTGCAGTGGCTTGATCTTGGCTCACTGCAACCTCTGCCTCCTGGGTTCAAGAAATTCTCCTGCCTCAGCCTCTTAGTAGCTGGGATTGCAGGTACCTGCCATCATTCCCAACTAATTTTTTTCTGTATTTTTCGTAGAGACGGAGTTTCACCATGTTGGCCAGGCTGGTCTTGAACTCATGACCTCAGGTGATCCGCCCACCTCGGCCTCCCAAAGTGCTGGGATTACAGGTGTGAGGCACCGTGCCCGGGCCCTGAAGTTGCTTTAAACTCTGACATTCAGTAGCCCCCGACATCTCTTATCCAGTGGTCTAGAGCGCCTTCCTTTCTCTGCCTATTACTGGAGAAAATTTCCCCCTGAAGAAAGTGCTGCTTGACCAGCTTCTGTGTTGGCAATGGGGCAGAGGATGAAGGAGATACACCATATATTGAACCCGAAAGGCCAGCCCTGTGTCAGAGAGGGGCTGAACACCTTGCATTGAGTCTTCTTAAGAGCTCTGAGAGGTAGAGAATCGGTTCCAGTGCAACAGAGAGGCAAACTTTAGTTACCTGAAATTCCTCACCAAGATCTCCCTAGGGCACTGGGGCGGATTCGGGCTGGGTGGCTGGTACGGAGGGCTGAGATTATCTGGCCCTCTGAGAGCCGACCGGCAGGCAGGACCAGAAGACTCCCGCCCAAGATTGGGCTTGTCTGGCACAAAGAAAGGAAGCACATGGGCTCAGCTGCTGGTGAGGGAACCTCTGCAGGTGTTTCAGAAGCAGACGGAGAAGGGAAGTTTGTTTTTAGCAGTGGCTGCCAATGTGGAATTTTGAGAGCATTTATATAAAGGGGAGCCCTGGGACTGTGTGAGACATTGTGCCACTCCATCGTTTTTTGAAAATGACTGGGACGTTTGGGACCCCTGCTTGTATTCGGGTTGCATACAATGACAGACACCAAGGTAAATGTGTCTAAGGAAAAGGGGAACCTAGGAGCCCACGTGAAACAAAACACGGATAAGGACAGAAATGGAGCAGCCTGATTGAGGATGAGATCAGGAGGTTCAAACACTTCCAGGCCTCTAACTCTTCCTTTCCTCTGCCTCTGAGGAGCGTCTTGGTCTCATTTCTGTCCACTGCATATGGGGTTTCTTTGGGGAGGTGGAGAGTGGGAGGGGTTATTATTATTATTGAGACACAGTCTGTCTCTGTCGCCCAGGTTGGAGTACAGTTGTGCAATCTTGGCTCACTGCACCTCCACCTCCCAGGTTCAAGTGATTCTCCTGTCTCACCATCCCGAATAGCTGGGATTACAGGCACACGCCACCAAAAAATTAGCACATCCGGCTAATTTTTTGTATTTTTAGTAGAGATGGGGTTTCACGATGTTGATCAGGCTGGTCTCAAATTCCTGACCTCATGATCTACCTGCCTCGGCCTCCCAAAGTGCTGGGATTGCAGTTGTGAGCCATCGCTCCCAGCGATTTTTAATTTTTTAAAAAATTCTATTTATTTGTTTTTGAGATGGTGTCTCACTCTGTCACCAGGCTGCAGTGCAGTGGCAAGATCTCGGCTCACTGCAACCTCTGCCTCCCAGGTTCAAGCAATTCTCTTGCCTCAGGCTTCCGAGTAGCTGGGATTACAGGTGCATGGCACCACACCCAACTCATTCTTGTATTTTTTAGTAGAGAGGGAGTTTCACCATGTTGGCCAGGCTGGTCTCGAATTCCTGACCTTAAATGCTCTGCCCACCTCGTTCACCCAAAGTGTTGGGATTACAGGCGTGAGCCACCTGGCCTGGCCAAGGGGTGATTTTTTAAAATACTGATTTCTTTTCTTTAATGGCCATGGATTGATTTAGAGTTTCTCTTTTTTTTGAATAAACTTTGATCACGTATACTTTCCTATTGCTCTACTTCATTTATGATTCTTAAAACTTCCATTCTATCCGAAATTTCATACTTTTTTCATTCCTAATATTAGATATTTGTGCCTTTATTCTTCTTTTCCTTGATTAATCTTGCTAGATGCTCTTCTGTTTTCCATGTCATTTCAAAGAACCAGCTTTGGGCTTTGTTGAACATTTTGTAATTGTTGATTTCCTTTTCACTGATGCTCTTATCTTTATTGTTTATTCCCTTCCACTGTTAGTTTTTTTTTTTTTTTGAAGATTCTTTAGTTGGGTGAAAGCTTTACACATGTATGTTTCAGTCATTCTTGATTTAAAGTAAATGCACTTAAGATTATATATTTCTCCATAAATGTCCTTTTAGTTGCATTCTGCAAATTCTGTTTTGTATTGACTTCTTTTCCACACTAGCAAATATTTCACAATTCCCACTGGGATATCTGTTGCCTTTGAGTGGTCCTAGTGAATAACTTCCCTTTCCCTCCTGGATTTGAACTAACTGAGAGGCAGGACAAGAGTCAGCAGAAGAGGGAAACATTTTTTGTGTGTGTGTGGTTAAAACATTTTTTTTTTTTCATGGAGATGGGGTCTTGCTTTGTTGCCCAGGCTGGTCTCGAACTCCTGGCTTCAAGTGGTCCTCCTGCCTTGATCTCCCAAAGTGCTGGGATTACAGATGTGAGCCACCAAACCTGGCCTTAAAAAATCATTTTCTAAAAAAACTGATAGAAATAAGATTGGAGGACGAGGGTAGGTAAAACAGACAAATGAGTTTCTGAAAATGAGGATTTGGCCACCTTAACCCCTGGTCACTGTGATGCTGGAGGTGGCAGGTGCAGGAGCAGAGAATGACCACTGTCTGTGGGCAGCTCACTCACTCCCAGGAAGAGAAAGGGACTGGTGAGTCAAGTGGGCCCCTCTTATGGTTTCCACATTCACCAATCAGGTAAGTCACTCTTCCTCCAGGCCTGAGGGTGGAAAGGGGAAGGGAGAGGCTGGGTGTGTCATGCAGATTTAGCTCCCCCTACATGGAAGGAAGCATCGGGATTAGGAAATAAACGTTCCTACTACAATTTCCTCTTGAACCTATGAGATAGAAGTGTGCTTCTTAGTTTTCTTTTTTCTTTCTTTCTTTCTTTCTTTCTTTTTTTTTTTTTTTGAGACATTGTCTTGCTCTGTCACCAGGCTGGAGTGAAGTGGTGTGATCTCGGCTCACTGCAACTTCCGCCTCCTGGGTTCAAGCAATTCTCGTACCTCAGCCTCCCGAGTAGCTGGGATTACAGGCGTCCACCACCACACTCGGCTAATTTTTGTAGTTTTAGTAGAGATGGGGTTTCACCATGTTGACCAGTATGGTCTCAAACTCCTGACCTTGAGATCTGCCAGCCTCGGCCTTCCAAGTGCTGGGATTACAGGCCTGAGCCACCATGCCCAGCTGCTTCTTAGTTTTCAAAGAGAGTTGTTGGCTGGGTGTGGTGGTGCATGCCTGTGATCCAGCACTTCAGGAGGCTGAGAGGTAAGGATTGCTTGAGTCCAGGAGTCCTAGACCAGCCTGGGCAACATCACAAGACCTCTTCTCTCCAAAAACTTTAAAAATTACCCAGTTATGGTGGCACATGCCTGTAGTCCCAGCTACTTGAGAGGCTGAGGTGGGAGGATTGCTTTAGTATGGGAGGTTGAGGCTGCAGTGAGCTGTGAATATGCCACTGCACTCTTGCCTGGGCAAGAGAGCAAGACTCTGTCTCAAAAAACAAAAAAAGTGGCTAGGCGCAGTGGCTCACGCCTGTAATTCCGGCACTTTGGGAGGCTGAGGGGGTTGGATCACCTGAGTTCAGGAGTTTGAGACCAACCTGGCCAAAATGGTGAAACCTTGTCTCTACTATAACCACAAAAATTAGCCAGGTGTGATGGCACGCACCTGTAATCTCAGCTACTTGAGAGGCGGAGGCAGGAGAATCACTTGAACCCAGAGGCAGAGGTTGCAGTAAGCTGAGATCACACTACTACACTCCAGCCTGGACAACAAGAGCAAAGCTCCATCTCAAAATATATATAAAGTCTGGGCGTGGTGGCTCATGCCTGTAATCCTAGCACTTTGAGAGGCCGAGGCGGACGAATCACTTGAGGTCAGGAGTTTGAGACCAGCCTGGCCAACATGGTGAAACCCTGTTTCTACTAAAAATAAAAAAATTAGCCGACGTGGTAGTGGGCATCTGTAATCCCAGCTACTTGAGAGGCTGAGGTAAGAGAATCGCTTGAACCCAGGAGGTGGAGGTTGCAGTAAGTTGAGATTCTGCCATTGCACTCCAGCCTGGGTGACAGAGCAAGACTCTGTCTAAAAAAAAAAAAAAAAAAAGAAAGAAAGAAAAGAAAACATAGAAACCTGAGTCTCTGACAGTGGAGCTGCCATATGACTATTTATGCCTCGACTGTTACTTAGGGAGAAATAAAATTCTATCTTTGTGAGCCGCTAGTATTTTGGATCTCTGTCAGAGCAGCTGAACTTACATCCTGCTATAATAACTAGATTTACCAATATCATTCACTAAATTATTTGTTCACTACTGCTCCTTACTAGTCTTTCCCTTTTGATTTATATTTCTTCTTGGCAGAGAATCTCTCTTAAGAGTTTTTGCAGCAAAAGTTTGAGGGTGAAAAGTCATGGGATTTGTAGGTTTCAAAATGTTTTCTACTCCAAGTGGATGGTTTCGGAATAAAAAAGAAGAAGAAAACATTTTCCTTTTGCTCTCATTGCTTTTTTTTTTTTTCCCCGAGATGGAGTTTTGCTCTTGTTGCCCAGGCTGGAGTGCAATGGCATGATCTCGGCTCACTGCAACCTCCACCTCCCAGGTTCAAGTGATTCTCATCCCTCAGCCTCCCGAGTAGCTGGGATTACAGGCATGTGCCACCATGCCCAGCTAAAACAGGGTCTCGCTAAGTTACCAGGGCTAATCTCAACTCCTGGGCTAAAGCGAACCTTCCTCCTTAGCCTCTTAAACTGCTGGGATTACAGGTGCGAGCCACTGCACCCAGCCTGCTCTCACTCTTTACTGATATTTTAGCTAGGTATATTATTCTGAATTGCTAGTTAATTTTCCTTATTCCACTGTTTTCTTGCCCCTTTTGTGGCTCTGGAGAATTCTGCTATTGGTTTATTTGTCGTTTCTTTGTCAGTAATTATTTTTCTCCCTCAAAGTTGCTTTTAAGATTTTCTCCAAAAAAAAAAAAAAAAAGCTGGGCTTGGTGGCTCATGCCTGTAATCCAAGCACTTTGGAGGCCAAGGCAGGCGGATCACCTGAGGTCGGGAGTTCAAGACCAGCCTAACCAATATAGTGAAACCCCGTCTTTAAAAAAAAAAAAAATTTTCTCCATTCTAAATTCCAGCATATCTAGGTGAAATGTGTATTTTTACTTATTTAACCTGGCTTTCACTGGGCTTCTTTATTCTGAGAACTTACTCACTTTTTGAGAATTTTCAGCTATTTTGTCTTTGAATATGCCTCTCTTGGCATTCTGTCTATATCATACTTCTGGAAATTCCTATCATATGGATGTTTGACCTTCTAATATTATCCACCATTTCTCCTAATTTCTCTTGGATATTTTTTACCACTTTTGCTGTGTCGTCTTCTATGTGAATTCTTCAGTGCTAGCTTTCTATTATCCACCTCTCTGTGTTTAGTCAAGAGTTTATTCTATCTCTTCAGCTTTTGTTTATGTATTTATTGAGACAAGGTCTTGCTCTGTTGCTCAGGCTGGGGTGCAGTGGTGCAACCACGGCTCACTGCAGCCTCAACCTCCTAGGCTCAAGCAATCCTCCCACCTCAGCCTCCTGAGTAGCCCAGCTAATTAAAAAAATATATTTTGTCCAAAAAAAAAAATTGAAAATAAAAAAAGGCCAGGCACGGTGGCTCACGCCTGTACTCCCAGCACTATGGGAGGCCAAGGCAGGTGGAACATTTGAGGCCAGGAGTTCAAGACCAGCCTGGACAACATGACCCTGTCTGTCCTAAAAATACAAAAATTAGCTGGGCATGGTGGTGCATACCTGTAATCCTAGCTACTGGGGAGGCTGAGGCATGAGGATTGCTTAAACTCGGGAAGGGGAGGTTGCGGTGAGCCAAGATTGTGCCACTGCAATCCAGCCTGGGTGATAGAGTGAGACTCTCTGTCTTGAAAAAAAAAAACTTGTCAGGCACAATGGCTCACACCTGTAATTCCAGCACTTGGGGAGGCTGAGGCAGGTGGATCACCTGAGGTCAGGAGTTTGAGACCAGCCTGATCAACATGGAAAAACCTTGTCTCTACTAAAAATACAACTTTAGCTGGGTGCAGTAGTGCATACCTATAATCCCAGCTACTTGGGATGCTGAGGTAGGAGAATTGCTTGAACTCAGGAGGCAGAGGTGGCAGTGAGCCAAGATTGCGCCATTGCACTCCAGCCGGGTGACAGTGCAAGACTCCGTATAAAAAAAAAAAAAAAAAAAAAAGATTAGTTCATGGTGGGACACAGTGACACACACCTGTAATCCCAGCACTTTAGGAAGCCGAGGAGGGTAGATCACGAGATCAGGAGTTTGAGACCAGCCTGGCCAACATGGTGAAACCCCATCTCTACTAAAACTACAAAAATTAGCTGAGCATGGTGGTGGATGCCTGTAATCCCAGCTACTTGGGAGGCTGAGACATGAGAATTGCTTGAACCCGGGAGGTGGGGGTTGCAGTGAGCCAAGATTGCGCCATTGCACGCCAGCCTGGGTGACAGAATGAGACTCCATCTCAAAAAAAAAAAAATTTAATTCACTTCCTGTCCTATCTTTTCTTAGTCCAAGGCAACTGATTTTTTAAGTGTTGACATTTTATCCAGGCACTTTGACCAATTTACTTATAGATGCTAATCATTTATTTGTTAATTCATTTATTTGCCTCCTATGTATACAATTATGTTGTCTGTGAGAAGTGACAGTTTAAATTCTTTCTTTTTAATTGTTATACTTTAAATTTATTTTTCTTGCTTTATTGCACTGAATAGTTTCTACCGTACAAAGTTGGATAGATGTGTGATAGTCAGTGGTGAATAGCCTTATTTTCTTCCTAACCTGTGAAGGAAATCTTTAAATATTTTGTTTTTTTGTTTTTTTGTTTTTTTTGACAGGGTCTCATTCTGTTGCCCAGGCTGAAGTGCAGTGGCGTATGATCTCAGCTCACTGAACCTCCACCTCCCAGATTCAAATGATTCTCGTGCCTCAGCCTCCCAAGTAGCTGGGATTACAGGCGTAAACCATCACATCCAGCTAATTTTTTGTATTTTCAGTAGAGATGGGGTTTCACTATGTTGGCCAGGCTGGTCTTGAACTCCTGGGCATAAACAATCCACTCGCTTTGGCCTCCCAAAGTGTTGGGATTACAGGCGTGGGCCTCCACACCTGGCCTATTTCTAGTTGTTAAGAATTTTTATTCTCAATAAATATTCGATGTATTTATTTATTTTAGAGACATTCTCCAAGCTGGAGTGCAGTGGCATGATCATAGCTCACTGTAACCTCGAACTCCTGGGCTCAAGTGATCCTCTGCCTCAGCCTCCTGAGTTGCTGGGACTACTGGCACCCACCACCACACCTGGCTACTTTTTAAATTTTCTGTAGAGATGGGGTCATACTATGTTGTCCAGACTGGTCTTGAACTCCTGCACTCAAGGGATCTTCCCACCTCAGCCTCCCAAAGTGCTGGGTTTACATATGTGAACCACCGTGCCCAGCCTTACATTGGATGATTTTTTTAACTCTTAAAATTACCGAATCACTCTTGACTCCTAGAATAAATCCTGCTTGGTCAAGGTATGATATTGATAACACTTGATATTGTTTTTTAGAACTTTGCCATTTTAATAAGTGTGTAATAGAATCCCAATATGGTTTTCATATAAATTTCCTTAGTGACTAGGGAATGACATTGAGTATCTTTTCATTCATTTACTTACCATTCATATATCTTCTTTGATGAGGTGTTGGTTCAGATCGCTTGCCCATTTAAACAATTGTATTATGGCCGGGCGTGGTGGCTCATGCCTGTAATCTGCACTTTCAGAGGCCGAGGCAGGTCGATTGCTTGAGGTCAGGAGTTTGAGACCAGCATGGCCAACATGGTGAAACCCTGTTTCTACTAAAAATACAAAAATTAGCCAGGCATGGCGGCTCCCACCTGTAATCTCAACTACTTAGGAAGCTGAGGTAGGAGAATTGCTTGAATCCGGGAGGAGGAGGTTGCAGTGAACCAAGATTGCACCATTGCACTCCAGTCTGGGCCACAAGAGTAAAACTCCGTCTCAAAAAAAGAAAAAAGAAATTGTATTGTTTGTCTTTTTTTTTTTTTTTTTTTTTTTGAGACGGGATCTTGCTCTGTCACCCAGGCTGGAGTGCAATGGTAAGATCATGGCCCAGTAGTACAGCGTTGACCTCCCAGGCTTAAGTGATCCTCCCATCTCAGCCTCCTGAGTAGCTGAGACCACAGGTGTGCACCACTACATCTGGCTAAGTTTTGTATTTTTTTTGGTACAAATTGAGTTTCACCATGTTGCCCAGGCTAGTCTCAAACACTTGGGCTTAAGCGACCTATGAACCTTGGCTTCCCAAAGTGCTGGGATTATAGGCGTGAGCCACTGTGCCTGGCCAGTTTGTCTTTTCATTGTTAAGCTTTGAGAGTTCTTTTTTTTTGAGACAAAGTCTTGCTCTGTAGCCCAGGCTGGAGTGCAGTGGCATGATCTTGGCTCACTGCAACCTCTGCCTCCTGGGTTCAAAGGACACTCCTGCCTCAGCCTCCCGAGTAGGGATTACAGGCACAGGCCACCATACCTGGCCAAGTTTTCCATTTTTAGTAGAGACAGGGTTTCACCATGTTGGTCAGGCTGGTCTCGAACTCCTGACCTCGTGATCTTCCCTCCTCGGCCTCCTAAAGTGCTGGGATTACAGGTGTGAGTCACTGCGCCTGGCCCAAGAGTTCTTTATATAATCTGGTTATAAATCCTTTGTTGGATATTTGGTTTGCAAATATTTTCTCCCAAACTGTGGCTTATTTTTTCATTTTTTTTTTTTTTTTTTTGACAGGGTCTCACTCTGTCGCCCAGGCTGGAGTGCAGTGGCGGGATCTTGGCTCACTGCAAACTCTGCTTCCCGGGTTCAAGCGATTCTCCTATCTCAGCCTCCTAAATAGCTGGGATTATAGACATGTGCTACCACGCCTGGCTAATTTTTGTATTTTTAGTAGAGACGGGGTTTCACCACGTTGGCCAGGCTACTGCCTGTAGTCCCAGCTACTTGGGAGGCTGAGACATGAAAACTGCTTGAACCCGGGAGGTTGCAGTGAGCCAAGATCATGCCACTGCACTCCTACCTGGGTGATAGAGCCAGACTCTGTCTCCAAAAAAAAAAAAAAAATCACTTGGCCACATTTGTGTGGTTCTGTTTATGAATTCTCTGCTCCATTGACCTGTATGTCTATCCCTTTACCAATCCCACACTGTCTGCTTACTGTAGATTTATATTAATAGCAAGTATTGAAATCAGATGATGTCAGTCTCCTTTGTTCTTTTTAAAAATTCTTGTTATTCCAATTTGTTTTCTTTTTCATATAAATTTTGGAATTAGCTTGTTGATTTCTACTAAAAATTATCCTTAGATTTTCTTTTTTCTTTTCTTGAGACAGAGTTTTGCTCTTGTTGCCAGGCTGGAGTACAGTGGCACGATCTTGACTCGCCCACAACCTTGCGTGCTGGGTTCAAGTGATTCTCCTGCCTCAGCCTCCCAAGTAGCTGGGATTACAGGCAAGTGCCCCCACGCCTGGCTTATTTTTTGTATTTTTAGTAGAGATGGGATTTCTCCATGTTGGTCAGGCTGGTCTTGAACTCCTGACAAGTGATCCACCCACCTTGGCTTCCCAAAGTGCTAGAATTACAGGCGTGAGCCACTGTGCCCAGCCTATCCTTAGATTTGCTTTGGGATTGGATTGAATCTAAAGATCAGTGACAACAATTGACAGCTTAACAGTATTGAATCTTCTAATCCATGAACATGGTATATTTCTCCATTTATTTAGGTATTCTTTGATTTATCATATTAATGTTCTGTAGCCTTCAGCATACAGATTTATACCCAAATATTTATTTTTTTCAATGCTATCTCTTAGTTTTCATTTCTAATCATTCATTGAGAGTATATAATATTTATTTTTTATATTTGTTTATTGATTTGCATTCTGTGACCTTGCTAAACTTATGAGTTCTATGGGATTTTTAAACATACAGTCTTTTTTATTTTTTTTTTTGAGACAAGAGTCTCACTATATCACTCATTCTGGAATACTGTGGTGTGCTTCTAGCAAACTGCCACCTCCACCTCCCAGGTTCAAGCGATTCTTATGCCTCAGCCTCCTGAATAGCTGAGATTACAGGCATGTGCTACCACGCCTGCTAATTTTTGTATTTTTAGTAGAGACAGGGTTTCACCATGTTGGCCAGGCTGGTATTGAACTCCTGATCTCAAGTGATCTGCCTATCTCAGCCTCCCAAAGTGTTGGAATCACAGGCGTGAGCCACCATGCCTGGCCAATGTATACAGTCTTCTTGTGTGTGGAGAGAGGCAGATATCTTTCTTTCTTTCCAAGCCGTATGTCTTTTCTCCTTGCCTTATTGGGTTGGCTAGGAATTCCTTTATGGCGTTGACTAGGAGTAGTGACAGAAAACATCCTAGCCTCATTCCTTATTTTAAGGGAGAAAACATTCAGCCTTTCACTATTAAGTATGATCTGTACAATCCAACACCAAATCTCAAACCAAAGGTTTGCTTTCCAGGGCCACTGTCTGGGGCTTGAGAATTGGGGTAAAAGTGAAAGGCTAGTAATATGTTAGGGAGCACAACCACAGGAAAGGTAGAAGGAGGGACATAGGAACAAAAGGAGAATCCATATGAAAGTTACTTGATCTGTCCACTACTTGATATTAATCACTATTGATTTCTTGGTCTCTGGGAGCCATCTTGCACATGCATGGGCACTGAGTGGATCCCAAGGCATTTCAAGCACAAGCAGGGAGAAGCCCGTCGGGGCCGGAGGTGAGAATGCTGTCGGCTTGTGCCTTCGCGGAGCTGTGCCCTTGTGGAACTGGTTCAGACAGAACAAGTGGCCAAGACCCTCATCAACTGATGGAGCTGAGAGGATTCAAGACGGCACATACGATTACACGAGAAACTTGTCCAAATGTAAATCTTTCTCCACGGCTTTTTAATTTTCATTTGTAGACACGTGCAGTTTAAAGCATCAACTAGGTCCACAAAGTTTATTATGAGAAACTACAGCCTCCTGTCCCCCATCCTGGAATTCCTCAGTTTTTTGCTCCTAGATGCAAACTCTTTGAACTCTTTTAGCTGCTGCTTTTAAAATTTACCTCTGTATCCCCAAGTAACGTGTGTGTGCATGTGTGCATGTATGTTTAGTCTTAAGCATTGTCTATCAACTTTCCACAAAAGAAATAAACTGTCTGACTTTCACCAGCACCACTACCCCTCCACCCCCACCCCCACTTCCTGCTCCTTCATTCTCCCAACATATGAAATCATCATTTGGGCTAGCTCAATATTGAAAGTTTACCACATTGTGATTGCATAAATCCTATTCACCCCCTGTGCTATGTAAAACACTACAGATGGTGGTGTGCCGTGGCTCACACCTGTAATCCCAGCACTTTGGGAGGCTAAGGCGAGCAGATCACCTGAGGTCAGGAGTTCGAGACTAGCCTGGCCAACATGGTGAAGCCCCATTTCTACTAAAAATACAAAAAATTAGCCAGGCATGGTGGCATGCGCCTGTAATCCCAGCTACTGAGGAGGCTGAGGCAGGAGAATCGCTTGAACCCAGGAGGCAGAGGTTGCAGTGAGCTGAGATCATGCCACTGCACTCCAGCCTGGGCAACAGAGTGAGTCTCTGTCTCATAAATAAACAAGTAAATAAATAAAAGTACATTAATGTGTTTTCATGTGCGAATATCTTCATCCATTTTGTTAGATACTTGTTATGCATTTTCATTCTGGAAACTCATATTTTTTGTTTTGTTTTTTGAGACAGTATCTTGCTCTGTCGCCCAGGCTGGAGTGCAGTGGCATGCTCAGGCGCACTGCAGGCTTGACCTCCTGGGCTCAAGTGATCCTCCCATCTCAACCTCCCAAGTAGCTGGGACCCCAGGCACCTGCCACCATGCCTGGCTAATTTTTAAATCTTTTTTGTAGAGATGGAGTCTCACTATGTTACCCAGTGTGGTCTTCAACTCCTGGGCTCAAGCAATCCTCCCACCTGCCTCATAGAGGGCTGGGATTATAGTCATCAGCCACTGGGCCCAGCTCCACATCATTTAATTTAAAGAAAGTAGCTGGGCACAGTGGCTCACATCTGTAATTCCAACACTTTGGGAGGCAGAGGCAAGCAGATCACTTGAAGTCAGGAGTTCAAGACCAGCCTGGCCAGCATGGCAAAACCCCATCTCTACTAAAAATACAAAAAAATTAGCTGGGTGTGGTGGCTCGCACCTGTGATCCCAGCTACCCAGGAGGCTGAAGCAGGAGAATTGCTTGAACCCGGGAGGCGGATGTTGCAGTGAGCTGGAATAGTGCCATTGCACTCCAGCCTGGGAGACAGAGCAAGAATCTGTCTCAAAAACAACAACAACAAATACATAAAATACATTAGAAAAAAAAAAAAGAAGTTTACTTGAGTAGCTTGGTTGATGATCCCTCTCCCTTTTATTGTCTACGTCCCTTCTGAGATTCCTCGTACTTGGATGTTAGGTCTCCCAGAACGATTCGCTAACTTTCATGTCTTTTCTCTCCTCTGCTTTGTCCTTTTGCTCTGCTGTCTGGGTTACCCTTATCTTCCAACCTTTCCACTAAGATTTTTCTCTTTTTTTTTTAGAGATGGAGCTTTGCTCTGTTGCCAGGCTGGAGTGCAGTGGCACAATCTTGGCTCACTGCAACCTCCGCTTCCCAGGTTCAAGCAATTCTCCTGCCTCAGCCTCCTGAGTAGCTGGGACTACAAGTGCGTACCACCACGCCCAGCTAATTTTTGTATTTTTAGTAGATACGGGTTTTCACCATCTTGACCAGGATGGTCTCGATCCCTTGACCTCGTGATCCACCTGCCTTGGCCTCCGAAAGTGCGGGGATTACGGGCGTGAGCCACCATGCACAGCCATCCACTAAGCTTTTAATCTGTGCTATCCAAGAGGTATTTTTTGTTCTCAGAGTCAATCTTTCTTTCTTTCTTCTTTCTTTATTTTTCTTTCTTTCTCTATCTCTCTCTTTCTTTCTTAGACAGTCTTGCTCTGTCACCCAAGCTGGAGTGCAGCAGCATGATCTTTGCTCACTGTAACCTCTGTCTCCCCAGCTCAAGTGATTCTTCTACCTCAGCCTCCTGAGTAGCTGGGATTATAGGTGCATGCCGCTATGCCCGACTAATTTTTGTATTTTTTTTTAAGTAGAAATGAGGTTTCACCGTGTTAGCCAGGCTGGTTTTGAACTCTTGACTTCAAGTGATCTGCTCGCCTCGGCCTCCCAAAGTGCTGGGATTATGGGTGTGAGCGACCGTGCCTGGCCAGAATGTTCCTTTTTAATAACATACTGTTCTTGTTTAATGAGCACTATAGCTCATCTTTGGTGCTACTAATGATATATATATATATTTTATATTTTCTTCTCCTTATCTCTTTCCAAAGTTTTTTTCTTTAAAAAAAAAATCTATTTGTTATTGTTTGTCTCTGTGTTGGAAGCCTCCCTCAATTGCCTTAGTGACCACTGACTCCTGTGAGCAGAGGCTGCTAGGCAGCTGAGAGCTCAGAGTTGGCTGCCCACCAAGAACTTCACTGTTGGGTGGTCTGGCTGGGTTCTTTCATCAGCGAGCTCACAATGTCAGTGTCTTTTGGTCTTTGCTCTTGGGCTTCTCAGATCCCCAGGGAATTATCTTTGAATCTCCTGCCCACAGATTCATACTAAGCCCGGATGCCAACTAGGAATCTTCATATTCAGTAAAAAGGCCCTCACTGGATTCCTCTATTTTCAACGAGATGCCGCTGTCTCCAGCTAGACTGACTTTTCCTCAGTCCAGAGACCCTTGGCTTTAACCATCTGCAGAATAAACCATCTGTGTTCTGGCTTACAGTCGAGAGAGTCACCTTGGGGGGAATGTCTCTTGGATACTGAGGGCTCTTTAAACTGTCTTTCAACAAATCCCCTGTGATTCAATATGCTCCTTACCTCTGCTGCCAGAAGTACCTGG
The DNA here is from genome assembly GCA_963573385.1 of Cacajao melanocephalus. Lineage (NCBI taxonomy): Eukaryota > Metazoa > Chordata > Mammalia > Primates > Pitheciidae > Cacajao > Cacajao melanocephalus. The sequence continues at coordinate 5,056 of CAUYLG010075976.1, read as the reverse complement.
TACTCAATTCCTAGCCTTTGGGGGTTTCTTCTTGTTTCCAGGCTTTCGTCACTTCAGCTTAGGACTCAGGTTTTTCATCCACTAAGGTGGTTCTCATTCATCCATCTGCTTTCCAGTTTCAAAATTTTGTTTCTCTTGCTTCACATCCCATTTCCTTTGTCATTGTGATATTTTGAAAATGCCTTTTCTGCCATTTTAAAGGAGTTTCAGGAAGTAGCAGGGATAAATACCTGCGGTTTATTCTGCTGTCTCTAACCAGAAACTCCGTTTTTTTTTTTATAATATCTAAATCATTTTGATATTTCCCAAAACTTCTTTATGTCTTTATTTTTTTTCTTTTTGAGACAGAATCTTGCTCTGTCATCCAGGCTGGAGTACAGTGGTAACATCTCGGCTCACTGCAACCTCTGCCTCCCAGGTTCAAGTGATTCTCCTGCCTCAGCCTCCCGAGTAGCTGAGACTACAGGCACACACCACTATGCCCAGTGAATTTTTGTATTTTTAGTAGAGATGGGGTTTTGCCATGTTGGCCAGGTTGGTCTTGATTCCTGACCTCAAGTGATACAACAGCCTTGGCCTCCCAAAATGCTGAGTGTCTTTTTTTCTTTCCTTTATAGACAAGGTCTTGCTCTGTCACCCAGGCTGAAATGCAGTGGCATGATCATGGCTCCCTGCAGCCTCAACCTACCAGGCTCAAGTGATTCTCTTACCTCAGCCTCCTGAGTACGTGGGATCATAGGCGTGCATCACCATGCCATGCTAGTTTTTGTATTTTTTGTAGAGATGGGGTTTTGCCATGATTCCCAGGCTGGTTTTGAACTCCTGGGCCCGAGTGATCTGCTGACCTTTATCTCCCAAAGTACTGGGATTACAGGCATGAGCCACTGCACTTGGTCTGTCATTAGTAATTTTAATCACAGCTATTTCATGGTCTCTCTCTCCTGGATCTATCATCTGAGGTTTTTGGGGTGTCCACTTGTACTGTTGGTTTTGCAGCTGGATCTCGCTTATGGCTACTTTTGTTTTGTAATTTACCTTTGTGAGCTCATCTGCAGGGGCCTTGGGAACCTTGGGCAGCCTAGGTTGAGGTCATAGCCCTCTAGTATATGTTTGCAGTTGTTTCTGCCCCGTGCCAAGGGACCTGTTTTTGTGTTAAGTTCTTGCTTTGGGAGTCCCCAGAGCATGTAAGTAGCAGTCTAAATCTCAAACCCCCTGAGGCTAAGTCTATAGTTACAAATTCCCAGAGCAGCCTCCTTTCCCCACTCCAAGCCCAGATGTGGCAGGTGATCTGCCTGAGTGGAGACTGGTTTTTACCCTTGTCTACCTTTACGCTGAGAATGTAACTCTGGAGAGTCTGGTTTGGGGGTGGGTCTCTTTACAATCCCCTGCTTTGTGGAGCCCAAAGCCTCATTTATTGTCCCCGTAGGGGCTGTAAATGCCAATCCCCAGACTGCAGAGACCAGCACCCCCACCTCCCCCATGCTGCCCATACCACACCAATACCGGCTGCCTGACTCCTGCTCTAGTTTTCAGCTGCTTCTGTGTTTTTGTCCCCGGGGAGTTCTTTTCCTTTCTTGCAAGCTCAGTCATGCATTTAAAAGGATATTTGTTATATTTTGGCCACCATTTCCATGTAGCATGTTGTAGCAGGAAGGTCTTCTGCTGTCTGGTCTGCAATATAGCTGGAATTGGAAGTCCAGGGTTTTGTTTGGCTATTTTTTGGTTTTCTTAAAAAGACTTTTTGTTACAAAAATTAGCCAGGTGTGGTGGCATGTGCCTGTAGTCCCAGCTACTCAGGAGGCTGAGGCAGGAGAATCACTGGAACCCGGGAGGTGGAGGTTGCAGTGAGCCAAGATTGCACCACTGCACTCCAGCCCGGGCAACAGAGCAAGACTCTGTCTCAAAAAAAATAAAAAATAAAAATAAATGCTTTGTGCATCTCTGTATTCCCTGCAGCAGACCATCAATAGTGGTTTATATTGGGGAAAGAGAATGGAATTGTCCCATTTCTACCTAATTGGCAATTGTGCCAAGCAGTGCTGCTGTTCGAAGGAGGAGTCTTAGAGAACAGAGGACTGTGTTCATTCTCTTGAACCTGGTATTCAAGGCCCACCCTGGCCTGGACCCAACCCGCCTCGGGTCCCATCTCACGGCTGGCCAGTCTCCTGGCCAGTCTCCCCGGCATTCTGACCTCCAATCACACACCTGATCGGAGGCGCCGTGCCACCCTGCTTTGAACTTGCTGCTCCCACCCCAGCCCGGGCTGAACGTCCACCCACGGTCCACCCACACACATCGCCCACACGTCCCCTGCAGGCCCTGGCACTTCACTGTGGCTGTTTGCCAGGCCCTGGCACTTCACTGTGGCTGTTTGCTTGCTGTCTTCTCCCCTGCACCAGACTTGCACTCCCTGGGGGCGAGGCCAGCTTCCTCTCCTTTGTATCTGCGGCATCCTCGCAGTGGCTGCATGAACATCCGAAGCGCTGGAGAGATGTGTGTCTAATGCACAAACGAGCAAGCCGCGTTCCCACTGCACCAGCTCCAAGCACCAACTTTGCACTTGACAACATGAAAGAAACTGTTCCAGGCCCCTCACAAAACCCGACCTTCACCTCGCTCCCCCATCCCAGATGGTCCCACACACTGCAGGAGCAGAACTGTCCTCCGGCATTTTAATCGGAAGGTGACAGGTCATTTGGGTTAAAATGGACTCTAATTAGCCCTCATAAGAGCTCAGCCTGGGGGAGGGTGAGAGGGAGCAGGCCTTTGACGAGGTGAGAGAGCCTCACCTGTTTTGACATGCTAAAAAAAGGGCAGAGAATGTTGGGTGATAATGATGTGTCAGTGTGGGTTCTCGTTGTAACACATCTGGTGGGGACATTGATAATGGGAGGCTGTGCATATGGGGCAAGGGACATATGGAATGTCTCGACACCTTCTTCTCCATTTTGCTGTGAACCTAAAACTGCTCTAAAAAAAAAAAATTAAGCCTTTAAAAAAAAGGGCAGAGAAAGACTTGGTCACTGGCTCCTCCCTAGCCCTGCCCCCTCCCTCTCAAGGCCGGGTTCCAGAGCCCAAGCTTGGGGAGAGAGATCTGTTTCCACAATGGGAACCAGATGTGTGTCTCCCCAAACCTGCGCCCCCTCAAAAGCGAGAGATGCAAGTTCAGCAGCTTTGTGTGGGTTCCCTGGCTGCCAGGGCAGATGGCTGGAAGGAAGGTCACAGTGAGGTCACAAAGCACTTTCCCTCCTTGATAGCTGTCTGAGCAGGACACACTGGGGGGAGCTCACAGAGACTTAGACATGAGAAAGCACTTGCCCAAGGTCACAAGGCAAGCGGTGGTGGCACCATGGAGGCTGGGGTCGCACTGTCCTGCACACAGGGCACGTGAAATGTGGCTGGCCTGAACTGCCGTGTGCCTTGAGTGTGAAATGCACACAGATGCAAGGACTTAGTATGTTAAAAAAAAGTAAATATCTCATTAATTATCTTCAATAGTTTTTATTTATTTATTTATTTATTTATTTATTTATTTTAAGAGACAGAGTTTTCACTCTCGTTGCCCAGGCTGGAGTGCAATGGCGCAATCTTGGCTCACTGCAACCTCCACCTCCCGGGTTCAAGTGATTCTCCTGCCTCAGCCTCCCATGTAGCTGGGATCACAGGCACCCGCCATCACGCCCAGCTAATTTTGTATTTTTAGTAGAGACGGAGTTTCTCCATGTTGGTCAGGCTGATCTCGAACTCCCGACCTCACGTGATCCACCCACCTTGGCCTCCCAAAGTGCTGAGATTACAGGCGTGAGCCATCATGCCTGGCCTTAACTATTTATTACATGTCAAAGTGATAATATTTTGGATCTATTGGGTTAAATACAATTTTTTTTTTTTGAGACAAAGTCTTGTTCTGTTGCCCAGGCTGAAGTGCAGTGGCACAATCTCAGCTTACTGCAACCTCTGCCTCCTAGGTTCAAGCTCTTGCATCAGCCTCCTGAGTAGCTGGGATTACAGGTTCGAGCCACCATGCCTGGCTAATTTTTGTACTTTTAATAGAGACGGGGTTTCACCATGTTGGCCAACCTGGTCTCGAACTCCTGACCTTGTGATCCGCCTGCCTTGGCCTCCCAAAGTGCTTGGACTACAGACGTGAGCCACCACACCCGGCAAATACAAATATTATGATATTATGAGAAAGAATTCTACCAGTTTCTTTTCTTTCTTTCTTTTTTTTTTTAGGCAGTCTCACTCTGTTGTTCACGATGGTGTGCAGTGGCACAATCTTGGCTCACTGCAACCTCTGCCTCCATGCTTCACCATGTTGCCCAGGCTGGTCTTGAACTCCTGGCCTCAAGTGATCTGCCCGCCTCGGCCTCCCAAAGTGCTGGGATTACAGGCGTGAGCCACCACGCCCAGACCGTTTCTTTTTATTTGGTTTTAATGTGGCTGCCAGAACACTGGAGTCGGCTTATGTGTCTCGCATTTGTCTGGAGCTCAGGCCAGGTGACTCCTCGGCAGATCCAAGGGCCAAGGGGCCTCTGCTGGCTCCAGATTAGATGCTGTGGGTTCAGGCCTCAGCTCCACCACTTCTGACCTGTCTGACCTTCCTTAGCCAACAGGCCCCTACACTCCAGTCCCCAAAGTTCTCACCTAAATGGACACAGTTTTGCACCTAGAGGAACCGAATAGTCTGAGGATTCAAAGAAACAACCAACAGCCTGGTGCAGTGGCTCACGCCTGTAATCCCAGCACTTTGGGAGACTGAGGCGGGCAGACCATGAGGTCAGGAGATCGAGACCATCCTGGCTAACATGGTGAAACCCTGTCTCTACTGAAAATACAAAAAATTAACTTGGCGTGCTGGTGCACGCCTGTAGTACCAGCTACTCGGGAGCTGGGAGGCAGGAGAATCGCTTGAGAACACGAGCCATCCTCAATCTATTTTCCACCTTCGCGTTTATACCATATTCGTGAGATGCACAGCCATGGTAACCAGATTTTTTGAGATTTTTTTGTGCCTCTGTCCTAATTTGGGGTCCCTTGAAAGCAGAGCCCGCAT
>CAUYLG010075975.1:0-23010 GCA_963573385.1 Cacajao melanocephalus | reverse complement strand
ATGGCCTAAATGCCCCAATCAAAAGACACAGACTGGCAAACTGGGTAAAAAGTCAAGACCCATCAGTGTGCTGTATTCAGGAAACCCATCTCACATACAAAGACACACATAAAATCAAAATAAAGGGATGGAAAAAGATTTACCAAGAAAATGGAGAACAAAAAAATAAAAGCAGGGGTTGCAATCCTAATCTCTGATAAAATGAACTTCAAACCAACAAACTTCAATAGACACAAAGAAGGACACTATATAATGGTAAAAGAGCAATCTGACAAGAAGAGCTAACTATCCTAAATGTATATGCACCCAACACAGGAGCACCCAGATACATAAAGCAAGTTCTTAACGACCTAAAAAGAGATTTAGACTCCCAAACAATAATAGTGGGAGACTTCAACACTCCCCTGTCAATATTAGACAGATCAATGAGACAGAAAATTAACAAGAACATCCAGGACTTGAATACAGAGCTGCACCAAGCAGACCTAATAGACATATACAGAACACTCCACCCCAAATCCACAGAATATACATTTTTCTCAGCACCACATCACACTTACTCTAAAATTGACCACATCATTGGAAGCAAACCACTCCTCAGCAAATGCAAAAGAATGGAAATCATAACAGTCTTTCAGACCACAGCGCAATCAGACTGGAACTCAGGATTAACAAACACACTCAAACCCTCACAAACATTCGGAAACTGAACAACTTGCTTATGAGTGTCGACTGGATAAACAATGAAATGAAGGCAGAAATAAAGACGTTCTTCAAAACCAATCAGAATGAAGACAAAACTTACCAGAATCTCTGGGACATCTTTAAACCAGTGTCAAGAGGGAAATTTGTAGCAATAAATGCCCACATGAGAAACAAGGAAAGATCTAAAATTGACACCCTATCATCAAAATTGAAAGAGCTAGAGGAGCAAGATCAAAACAACTCAAAAGCTAGTAGAAGACAAGATATAACTAAGATCAGAGCCGAATGAAGGAGACAGAGACACAAAAACCCTTCAAAAAATCAATAAATCCAGGAGGTGAGTTTTTGAAAAGAGCAACAGAATAGACAGACCTATAGCCAGACTAATAAAAAAGAAAAGAGAGAAGAATCAAATAGATGCAATAAAAAAGGTAAAGGAGATATCACCACTGATCCCACAGAAATACAAACTACCATCAGAGATTACTACAAACAGCTCTATGCACATAAACCAGTAAACCAGGAAGATATGGATAAATTCCTGGACACTTGTACTCTACCAAGACTAAACCAGGAGGAAATTGAAACCCTGAATAGACCAATAACAAGGGCTGAAGTTGAGGCAGTAATCAATAACCTACAAGCCAAAAACAGTCCAGGTCCAGACAGGTTCACAGCCGAATTCTACCAGACTTATGAAGAGGAGCTGGTTCCATTCCTTCTGAAACTATATCAAACAATACAAAAAGAGAGATCCCCCCATATTTTTATTATATGGATTTAGGGTGTACAAAAGACATTTTGATATACATATACATGGTGAAATGATTACTACATGTACACAACTAAACATACCCTTCATCTTCCATAGTTGTTACCTCTTTTGCATGTGCATGTGTGTGTGTGTGTGTGTGTGTGTGGTAACAGCACCTACAATCTATTCTCAGCAAATTTTTAATATACAATTTAATATTGTTAACTATAGTCTTCCTGCTGTACATTAAATCATGAGACTTATTTATCTTACATATAATAAGTAAGATAATCTTACTTATTATCTTACGTAAATTCATGTTTGTATTCTTTGACTTACGTCTCCCTCCCTGCCCCTAGTAACTAACCACTGCTCTACTCCCTGTTTCTTTGTACTTGACTTAAAAATATTCCATACATAAGTGAGATTATGCAGTATTTTTCTTTCCGTATCTGGCTAATTTCACTTAGCTTAATATCCTCTAGCTTCATTCATATTGTCACAAATGGCAGTATCTTTCTATAAGGCTGAGTAATATTCTATTTTGTGTGTGCATGCGTGTGTGTGAATCACTATTCATCCATCGACAGATCCTTACTATTTTCATATCTTGGTTATTGTGAATAATGCTGTAACAAATATAAAAGTGCAGATATCTCTTTGAGGTATTAATTTCAAGTTCCTTAGTACCCAGAAAGGGAATTCTGAATTATATGGTAGTTCCATTTTTAAAGTTTTGAGAAACTGTCATACTTTTTTGCATAATGTTTGTCCAAATTATAGTCCCACAGGTAGTATACAAGGGTCTCCCTTTCTCCAAATCCTTGTCTCCATTTCTTTCATTTTTTGGTAGTAGCCATCATAACCGATATGAAGTGACATCTCATTGCAGTTTTGATTCCCATTTCTTCAATGATTAATAATATCAAGCACCTCTTCATATACTTGCAGGCCATTTCTATGTTTTCTTTGGAGAAATGTCTATTGAGGTTCTTTGCCCATCTTAAAATTTGATTATTTATTTTCTTGCTAGTGAGTAGTATGAGTTCCTTACATGTTTTGAATATTAACAATTTTCAGATATATGGTTCACAAATATTTTCTCCCAATTGATAGGCTGCCTTTTGATTTTTTTATTGTTTTCTTTGCTGTGCAGAAGCTTTTTTAGTTTGCTGTAGTCCTACCTGTTTATTTTCAGTTTTGTTGCCTGTGCTTTTAGTGTGATATCCAAACATTGGCAAAGTCAGTATCAAGGAGCTTTCCCCTTTTGTTTTCTTCTAGGAGTTTTATGGTGTTCAGATCTTACTTTTAGGACTTTAGACCATTTTGAGTTGATTTTTGTATATGATGCAAGATAAAGGCCCAGTTTCATTCTTCTGCATGTGGAGATCCAGTTTTCCTGAGACCATTTATAAGCCTCTGATGAATATTTTCCACATAAAGGTGAAATCAGCTCTTTTTTCCTCATCTCTCAAAGGCAGATCATCATGAGTGGTGTTTTCAGAACATACTTATTATTTTCTATGTCACTAATTGTTTCCCTATTAGAGTTTGAAGGAAAGTCAGAAATTGTAGTTGTTTTGGGAAATATGCCATGTGGGAAAAAATGTGCCATTTGTGAGCAGATAGTGCAGAAATATTAAAGCTTTTTAAACTACGAATATTTTGTAACATTTTAAATATCTAATATCATAATCTCATTCAATATTTATAAAACTTTATAAGGTAGCTTTTTAAAAAAATTATCATCTTACAAATGAGGAAACTGAGACTCATGGAAGTATACAAATTCCTGAAGTTCACACAGAAAGTGCCTGGCCAAGGCTGTTACCTCTGTAATATCATCTCTCCTTCTGGCAAATAGGCCTCGGACCTTTTCTCATTCTGATAAAGTAGGGGTGATGGCATTCCCTTTGTACAGGTAAACCAGCTCTCCTTTCTCTGGCCCTAAAAATTTCTGGTATTTGAAAAATAGTTTCTCCCATTTTCTACCACCCCTCACTCTTCCCACCCTAATTCTCTCTCCCCATAAAGAACCCTTTAGTCAACTTTTACCAGTGTTTTTCTAGGTTGGGAGCTTCCACCTAACTGAACTCAGCAACTACTTGACTGTGCCATTCCTCCCAAGTAAATGTGGAGAGCTGAGAGGACTCTTGGGGACTGCAAAAGTCCTAGCAAGGGAGATACACTTACTACCTGGCTTCCTACACTCTTCTTTGAAGGACAAAGTCTTTGTTCCAGCTGACAGGATTCAAATTTAAATATAAATTAATAGAAATGTTTTTCCTCCTGGAGTACTTGTTTCAGGTGTTGCGACTGCCCTACTTCCTATAACTTCTCATTTCCTGTTTTCCTCTGAGAAAGCCTGACATGTTAGACAAGGAAACAGGCTCTACATCTTCATGAGGGTACAGCCTTTCTAATACTTACTATCTGTGTTTCCGGACCTTAGGAAAAAGTGAATATGAGGGACTATTATTTTCTCAGAAAACTGACATCATTCTCTAATAGTCACTGAAAAGCATACTGAGAGTTAGTAAAGATGTTAACAATTTTCCTTTTGCCCAGTTCTAGGACATGAGTTAGGGCAATTCGCTCAGCTCGTTGAGCAGAGGTACCTTGAGGCAGTGGCTTAGGCTCTATAGTTGTGCCTGGAGTCACCACCACATACCCAGCACAGCATTTTCCCTGAGGGCTGACAAAACTGCTTCCATTCATGTACAATTCCCAGTCTGCCTGTGCCCGTGGTTGGTCCCGCAGGTCCAGGTAGCTGGAGTAGACTGTGTTCAGCACCTCTACACAGTCAGGTTTCACAAGGTCCTTGAAACCAGGAGTAAGGTTGCTGGGTTTAGGGTATTACAAACTTCCATGGTTATGCATGGATTTTTACACAGCAAGCCCTGGTACTTGCTTAGTCTGGCATTTGTAAGCCAATGGTGGCCCTTTGCATTCATCCGGGTGACTATAGCATGGAGGTCTTTTATTTTTAAATTCTATGCTAGGGTTAGCTTGTCCACTTTCTGTGCCAGCAGAGCTGTGGCTGCTACTGCCTGTAGGCACAGGGGCCATTCTTTAGATATTCCATCCAGTTGTTTGGACAGGTATGCCACCGGTTGAGGCCATGGGCCCATTGTCTGAGTGAGGACCCCCACTGCCATTTTTTCTCATTCAGACACATACAGGGTGAAAGGCTTTGTTAAGTCCAGCAGCCCAAGCGCTGGGCGGACATTAGTTATTGTTTTGTTTTGTTTTCGTTTTTGTTTTTTTAACTTAAAGCCTGTTGTTGTTCTGGGTTCCATTTAAGGCTTTTCACCACAACCACCCCCACCCTGCCCCCTGCCCGCCTTTGTGGCCTCATACAGAAGTTTGGCTAGGACTGCAAAGTTAGAAATCCAGAGCCTACAAAAGCCTACATCCCCCAAGAATTCTCATACCTGTCTCTGGGTCTTCAGTACTGGCAGACTGCTGATAACTTATTTTGTTTTCTGGTCCCAGGCTGCACTGTCCTTGCTAGATGGTAAATCCCAGATAATGTACCTGTTGTTGGCAGATCTGTACCTTTTTCTTGGAGATCTTGTACCCAACAAGTCTCCAGGTGTCGGAGTAATGTGTCAGTTCCCAGATACATCCAACTGCTGCCAGGTGTCCCAGCAAAAGATCATTTATGTGCTGAAGCAACACACAGCCTAGGTCCTTGGCAGGAAACCTCTGGAGGTCTCAGGCTAGTGCTTCTCTGAAAATGGTTGGGGAATTTTAAAATCCCTGGGGAAGCTGACTTCAGGTGCACTGAGTGGTTACACCCAACTCCATATCTTTCCAGTGAAATGCAAACAGTTTCTGGCTCTCGGGGGCTAGCTGGGTACTGAAGAAAGCATCTTTTAGGTTCAAGTAAGTGAATCAGCTAGCTTCAGCTGGCAGCAGTTATAGCAACATATAGGGATTGGGCACCATTGGGTGTAAAGTTACTGTTGCTTGGTTGACCAGATGCAAATCCTGCACTGGTTGATAGTCCTTGGTGCCTGGCTTGGGTATGGGCAGGAGAGGTGCATTCCAAGGAGACTGACAAAGAACTATGATTCTGAAGGCTTTCAAATCCCTGAGATGGACTTGGATACCTTCAAGGGCTTCCCTTGGGACTGGGTTCTGTCTTTGCCTAACTGGCTGTGCCCTGGCTTCACTTCTATAACCACGAGCCAGCCCCATGGGGGTGTTTTCTGCCCAAACCTGTGGCCATTGCTTAGCCAGGGCAGGTCTTATTTCCTGGCCTGGTTCAATCAGGAAGAGTCTCCACTTCTCTTCTCATGGGACCTTGAGAGCCATTATGACTGCTGTTTGAGGCAGTTTGTTTTATTTATTTATTTATTTATTTATTTATTTATTTAATCTCCCAGAGAGGCAGTTTCAACTGTAAGGAACCCTGGTTTGTGAAAGTGATGGTGGCTCTTAACCACTTAACAGGTCCCTCCCCAGTAGAGGCAGTGGGCAGTCCAACATGTACAAGAATGCCCCCCTAGAGAGCAGGTTCATGGTAAGGAGAAGGCCTGTTTTTCTAAAACTCCAGTTGCTTTAATTATGTCTATTGTTCTGCTGGACAAAGGGTCTATTGGCTGAGTCACAACCAAATGCTCAGCCCCAGTATTGACAAGGAAATTAATGTCTCTGCCCCCTACTGTCATCCTGACTGTGGACTCCTTGGGGGTGGACAAGCCTAGTCCCCTTCAGTCCAGCAACCCTTTTGCCAGGTTGAACAAGGCTCCTTTTTTCTTTTTCAAGGCCCCTTGCTCTGAGCGTCCCTGCTTTTTCTTCAACTGAGGGCACTTATTTTTCCAGTGTCCTGTCTCCTTGCAATAGGCACACTGGTTCTTCTGCAGAGGCAAGTGACTAGACTGAGTCTTTTTACTTGGGCTCCCCTTCCCATGGCTGTGGCCAACAAGTTGGCATTCCATTTGGCTTGCCACTCATTCTCTACAGTTTTGCCTGCAACTCACAGTGTGTCTATTCAGAAAAAACTTGGTGTGCTATCTCGAGCAGTTGGGAGGTGTTTATACCTCCAAACACAGCTTGTTTCTGAAGCTCCCAGCAAAGCTGATCTTTCTCAACTGCTGGGCTCAGCTCAAGCTATGAGCATTTTGCAATAAGCTGCCAGACAGGGAAGCAGTGTTTTTTCCTTTTTTATTTTATTTACACTTTTTCTCCTTTTTCTTTTTGATTAAGTTTGCCATTTCACTTCCTGTTACACTAGTTTAGTAGCTTCTTGTTACACTGTTTGCCCTGTCTTAGCTGCTGAGCCTGGCAACTCTCACACACAGCTGCACAGCCAGCTCTCCTTTGTCTTTAGGGTTAGCAATTTAACTCTTTCTACTCCCGATTTTCCTTTTCACCTTTTTCTTTGCCACTAGCACTGCTGCAACTTGTCCTCTCAACCACTTCAGGGGGTTTAACACTAGCTACAGCCAGCTATCTATGCAGTAGAACTGGTCTGGAGGTCCTGACTTGCCTGTAACCTTATGCCATGCTTTAGAAACTAAAGACCTGTCTAGACTTATTTCTGCTGGCCACCCTACCTCTAAAGCAGGCCAATCTATTTCACATAGGGTATGTAATTTCCCTGGAGTCATAGAGACTCTATAGTCACCACTGTACCCTTTCTTGAAATTCTTTAGCATGGTTCCTAGCAGGGTGGGTTTCCCTTATGTGCCACCCATCTCCCTTCCTCCAACCAAGTTAAAACAAAATCAAGACCAAAGTGCCAAGGCCAGCCCACCAAAAAAACAAAATCAAGACCAAGATGCTGAGACCAGCACACAGTGGGTGATCAGGCCACACTTCCACTCAGTTGAAGTGGCCTAGTTCCCAGGATCAATCCTACCATTTTCCAGTCATCCAGACTTCACCAAGTATTGGTTCCTTCCTAGTGTTCAGCCACTGTGTTGATCCACCATGGGGGCCAGCTGGATCTCACTCTGATGAGGTGTTCCACTGAGAAAGTGGACGTGCCTTCTCAGAGGCACCTTAAGGATCTGCGTCATCCAAGCTAGTGAGAGTTCCCCATGGGGATGCTCCACAAGGCAAGCCAAAGCTGCCTAAGGGGCTTCCCCAGTCATCTGCCAGACCAAATTTCACTTCCTAGTCAGGGAACCAGAAATGTTGCAGGACGAGCTATGGACAAAACCCCTCAGACACTGAGTGAGGAAGGAAGAGACTTTATTCAGCCGTGGAGCATGGACAGACTTGCATCCCAAAAACTGAGCTCCCTGAAGAGCCATTCCTTTCTCTTTTTAAGGGCTTACAACTCTAAAGGGGAGCAGAGGTGAAACTGTGTCATTGCCCATTGGCTGGGCCACTGAACTCACAGTCTTTGGCTTTCACTGATTTGCTAATTTATATTTGGTGTGCGTGGGAAGGGAAGAACAGGAAGGGTTACAGGAGTTGAACAAAGGCAATAAATCACTTGGTGGCAGATGCAAATCTAAGGGAGGGGTCTGGATTGTGCAAACATGGAGTACCTAACTGGGGACAGGTTCCTGGGTCAGAGGAAGAACATTCTTCTGCTACATCCTCAAGGTTTGTAGATAACATAGGCAACAGTTACAGAAAGGGAGTTATTTCTCAGCCCTCAGGCCTCGCTGTGGCAAGGTCATTGGCATCAGCTAGTTGCTTGACTGATGACTTCAGCTTCTTGTTATTTTACTTTTTCTACCAGCAATCAACAGGCAGGAAATAAATGGCTTCCTCTCACAAAATTACACCTATATTTGCTTTTCAAAATAATATAAAATTATTTCAAGTCAAAAAAAGAAAACATACTTTTAATGTAATTGTAACTCTCCAAAAAAAACCTCCCTCTCATTTTAAACCTACATACAAATAAATTATGAACTATTTTAACTTTCTGTGATTTTCTAAAACCAACATTCTGACTTAGAGTAATGTCTGAATGTACTAAGGCCTTAATGCTTCCTGCTGTGATTCCTCTGATGTTCATTTGGAATTAATTTTTGATTAATTTATTTTCATATTTACTGCATCTGTAAAATATCTTCTAGTATTAAGTCTACAGGCTTTTCTAAGGTATATTTTGGAACAAACATTTTTTTCACATTCTTTAAATTTGTAGGGTTTCTATCCAACACATCTTCTCTGATGCTGAAAAAAGTTTGAGCGACCCTTAGAGAGTTTTTTTCCCAGATAAATTCTTCTGTGATCAATAAAATATGTGATCTAAGTAGCATCACTGTGCCCCCTGCCGTTCTTAAGCAGAAATGCCACATTTTCTTCCTTTCTTTTTTCTAGTCAGTTTTTTTCACTTCTTTTAATTGCTAGAGCAAAGGATATAAACATCATCTTGAGTAAAATAGTCGTGATCATCATCACTTTCATATTATGTGTGACAGTAGAATTTTGTTCAGTAAAGTAAAAAAACTTTTTTTCACAAGCCTCTATAAAAGATACAGATAAAAAAGGCAACATTTTCCAGTCACCTGTTTTGTCTAGGCATAAAGCTGGTTTCTTTAAAAATCAACTTATACAAATCTTTAATTGTTTATATCAGGGAACTGAGACCAGCCCACAACATGGTACATAGTGTTCATGACAGAACTGAGACCAGAAAGTAGCCCAGCTCCTGAAGACTTCAGAGTTTAAAGAAGTTATCTTTTAACAAGTATCCAGAAAGAATACTTGTAATGCAAGACTGGTTTCTGTCTCTCCTGACACAGAGTGCTGAAGGGAATTGTGGTATACATTGAATGACAGGTTTGGTGTGCTGAGACCAAAGAGAAATAATTGTTACAGCAACAGAAAGACGACAGTATCACAGACTGACAACAGGTGTAGCAAGTGACTATAGGCTTCCAAAAAACAAACAAACATAAACCTGGGGAAACCTCTTTAATTGGAAAGTAAACACACAATATCAGAAGACAAATTCTGAAAACAAATTTTAAAAGCCTCCAGAATCTAGCCTGGCTAATTGGTGTTAGATTGCCCATGAACAAAGTCATTTTATAAAGATTGTAACATGTGACTGTTTTAGTGGCCAAATTTCAACCAAAGATTATGAAGCACACAAAAACAGCGTAGTATAAGCCAATCAGTACAACAAATAAATATTTAGAATTCACCCTGCCCATAGAGATTTGTCTCGTAAATAATTCCAAATAGCCAACTGAATGACTTTCAATGAGTAAAATGAGAAGACAACTAAATTAAATTAGATAAATAAGAAAAGAAATAGAAGTCCTAGAGTAGAATAATACCAAACAAAAAAATGCCTGAGAAATTTTTAAACAAGAAAAAAGACAAAATATCCAAAAATTCAATGAACTTCTACTAGGATAAACATAAAAAGGCCCATAATGAGATACATTATAAATAAAATTTTCACAGTCACAAACAAAAAGAGAATCCTGAAGGCAGTGAGATAAAAGTGATTTGTCATTTATAGCGATACTTTTATCACATTTTCAGTGGAGTTTTCAATAGAAACCTTGCAAGCCAGAAGAAAGTGGGGTGATACAGTCAATGTGCTGAGAGAACAAAAACTTCCAAGCAAGAGTACTATAACCATCAAAATTGTTCTTCAAATTGAAAAAGAGTCTTTCTAAGATAACCAAATTGAAGAAGTACATCTCCACTAGACCCCCACTGCAAGAAATGCTGAACAGAGTCCCTTCCATTGAAAATAAAATGATCTAGACAGTAACAAAATCATATGAAAATGCAGAACTATCTGGGAAAACATTTGCGGGCACAAAAATAAAATTCTGTACTATTACCATGATGGCACAGACTGTTAATTATGCTATAAAATTAAAAAATTATAAACCTCTGGTAATGGGTATATAACATAATATAATTGATAACACCAATAACAAAATTGAGGGCAGATGTAATGAGAAAGAATTGTTGTACACTTCTAAAGTTAAGTTGTTGCCAGGTTAAAATATACTATTTTAACTGTAACAGGTTTTAGGTAATCCCTATAGTAAACATAAAAAAATACTTATGAGATATGCAAAAGAAAATAAGAAAAGAATAAAAGCACATCCCTATAAAAAACAATGAGATACAAAGGAAAACAGAAGGAAAGAAAACAATGGTCAAAATAGCTACAAGAGTAAAATAAAGCATTCAATAAAGTGTGTTCTGTGCAGGAAATGCATAAGGGGAGAAGAAAAGACACACACATAATACCTTTAAAGGTAAACAAATTTTATCACATGTAAATGGCAATGCAGATATAATAAGCAAATGAAAAAATTAGCAAATTGCAATGGGAAGGGGAGAAATGAAAAGAGATATATATATTTACACTCACCAGACTACGGAGGATTCACTTCCAGACTGGGAAGCAACAGCCTGGGCTCCAGACTTGGCCACTTGTTCATGCAGAGATGAGGCGAGGTCTCATGAAATTTTGGTGCAGTCTGGAACCCTAGCTCTTTTTGTAATGAGTTGTTTGACATGAGGTCCAGTCATGAGGGCCCTTCATGACTGGGCTCAGGGAACACAAAAAGGTCAACTTGTTTTTTGTGATTATCTATTGTTTTTCAACAACTACCCTATAGGAATAGATTGAAATAGGTATTTCTCCAAAACAGCACTGGATGAACGCCTCTAGGGGCTCACACAACCTGTTCCGGGACTTGGTGACCATTGTTTGTGGCCATGTTCAATTGAGTCTAAATTTCACATTTAACTTTTCCTCCAAATTTGGCCTCAATTTGATACTTAATTTTAGGAAAATGCCTTTACAGATACATGAGGAAGGCAGAGTTGATATAGATTATAGATATGGGGTAAGCACAGGAGAATTAAAATCACAAATATATCTAAGCCATTCGATTTTGCAACACAACAGTACATGGCAGAGCAAATTCATCTGCTAACAATATAAGTTCAGTGCTACTATCATTAAAAGCGTTTTCTATATGTAAGCTTAGTATTTTAGTTAGTTGCTGAAGCAGGATTGTACCAGCGGCAGGGGAAAATACTGCGATAAGGTACCACCACCATGGAGTCTGATGCATTTGCAACCAGCCATGTTTGTAAGCATCTATATTACTGGGGAGGGGAATATTATCCTGGATGGTGAATAAAATTAATGACCACCCCCACATGCATCTCCCTGTCCAATGATGGGGCAAGTATCACCACCCATAGGATCTGCATACCCAGAGGGCACACCAGGGAACAGGAGAATTCTACTATCGTTGTATTGCTGTAATGTGTCATTTAAGTAACAAAGTACTGTGTTTCATTTGGGCTTGGGCAAAAATAGACAATTTGGTTTGGTTAAAAGAAGTCAAGGTTGGATTGCATATGTTATTATCCCATCCCCATTGGTGTCGCCATATCCGTTCAGAAATGTTAGCAGGGACAATTCTCCAAGGAATCCATTTCTGGCGGCCTCTGGCAACTCGAGGCATAGCCAGCGCTGACTGTAGTTGGCTTCTGTTTACAGTAGTAGCTACCCAGTTGATGAATTCATTCTCAGCCTCAGACATGGTGACCCAGGTACTGATTACTGGCAGACAGGTTATTCTCTGTAATAACAAAAATGGAGGGGAACATGACGTTGTTTATCATCTTCAGGAAATTGTACTATGCCTTCATTTTCTGTTCCTATAGCTACAAGGTCCCTAGCCTTAGGGGAGAGATCTGATGGACACTGTACCCATATCTTGTCTCCAGGATTTAAGTTGCCCTCTCTAGTGGACCTGAATTCTCCAGTTCTATATGTTATTTCTGTTGGGCCAGAAATTTCCTTGGGGGTTAATTGTTGACAAGGTACCACTAAAAATTGAGTAACCCAAATCTGCAGTTTTATAGCAAAAGAATCTGGAGTGGCATTGTATAAAATAACCTTTGATTCTCCCCAGTAATCACTCTCAATTATAACACCATACATTATAATGCCTCTCATTGCAAGGCTTGAATATGTTTTAATCCATTCATCTGCATTCAAGTTTGCAGTTATGGTGAAAATTTGGCCTGTTAATCTACCTGCTGATTAAATAGCCTCCAAGAGAAAGTAGAGACACATGAGCATCAACATGGAAAACAGTGACAATGGTAGACATAGGCCAGGATTTAGATATCTTCCCAGTATTGTTTACCCCAAACCTCTTTATTCCCAATTAACCATTTGTTTCACTGCCATTGGGGTATCCAGGTAGTAAGACCATTTACTACTGACCAAGAGTTGGTACACAAGTGACTAATCCATCTGGTGTCCTCCTAAATAGCTTGGAGGATGGCTACCAATTTAGCCAGCTGGTTGCTCCCATCGCTTCCTTTATGAAAACTGGTGAGTTTCAGGAAAACTCATGACCGAAGTCATAATCATAAAGACATCATGGTGAAGCAGAAGTGTTCTGTTTCCAGCAAAGCCCAATAGCAAGTTAACAGTTGATTTTCAAAAGAGGTATAATCTTTGCCAGCCTCTGGCAATTTCCAGGTCCCAAACTCCAAAGATACCCTCTTCCCATCTTGTTTCTTTCTAAGGCTCCAATTAACATGTTGATCTAGGACAGTTACTTGGGTTCTACTGGCCCATCCCATATGGGCCACAGATCCAGGGCCAGTTACACCACTTGTTTAGCTTGTTCAAAAGCCATGCTCTCTTTCTTTCCCCAGCGAAAGTCATGTTTTCTAGTGACCACATGAAGAAGTTGTAAAATGTTACCCAAATGGGAAATATTATAATGTCTCTAGAATTCAAACAAGCCAATAAATTTCTGAACCTCCCCTTTGGTGGTAGGGGTTGCAAATTCTAGTATTTTAGCCTTAGCCTTTGGTAAAATGGACTATTTCCCTGCATTCCATAGGATGCCAAGGAATTTTACAGTTTGTGCAGGTCCTTGAGTTTTACTAGGGTTAATTTCTCATCCTTGAGATAGGAGCTGGATTTTTACCTTCTCCGATCCCTGGCTGACTAGTTCTTCAGTTTTACCCTGACTAGGCCACTCAGACAGCTGTTTTTATGGGCTGATAGCTTCAAGCCTGATCCAGTCAAGACATAGACCTGGCACTGGGCCAGGGTCGGTCTGGAAGTCAGATTAGCATTTTCCTTTTCCAGCTTACATTTCTCTTGTAGCAACCAGTCCCTATCTTGACACATTAACTTATAAGCAGTAAGCAAGCACCATCCATGCTAGGAAATTCCCTCAGCATCTCCTATACCAACTGGGACTCCCTGCAGCACCTCATGCACAGCCAATGGTTCAAAATGCAGTAATTTAGATTCCTAATTTTCACAAAGGCCAGTTCCCTTGGACCACTCAATGGCCAAGGGGGAGAACTGCGGAAGGTCCCATCCCAGGATATGGGAAGTCCCGGAGCTCCCAGTCCAGTCCCTGCTGCTGAAAAATGGCATGCTTTTGCTTTCAGATCCTGTTCATGGTGCCAAAAATGTTCTGTGCAGAAAACATGTGAGAGGAAAGGAAAAGACACACAAAAAATACCTTTAAGGGTAAACAAACTTCATAAAAATTTAACAAAATAAGCAAATGATATAATAAGCAAATTGCAATGGGAAGGGGAGAAGGGAATATATATATATATATATATATATATATATATATATATATATATACACTCACCAGACTACAGAGGATTCATCACCAGACTGGAAAGCAACAGCCTGGGCTCCAGAGTCGGCCACTCATCCATGCACAGATGAAGAGAGGTCTCATGAAGCTTCGGCGCAGTTTGGGACTCTAGATCTTTTAGTAATGAGTGGTTTGGCATAAAGTCCCATAATGAGGGCCTTTCATGACTGGGCTCAAGGAACACAAAAAGGTCAACTTGTTTTTTGTGATTGTCTACTGCTTTTCAATAACTAACATATCGGAATAGATTGAAATAGAGATTTCTCTGAAACAGCACTGGATGAACACCTCAAGGGGCTCACATAACCTGTTCCAGGACTTGGTGACCATTGTTTGTGTCCATGTTCAATAGAGTTCAGATTTAATATTTAACTTTTCCTCCACAATTTCCTGAATTCTTTAAATTCAGGAAATTGTGTAACTACTCACAAACTAAACTTTTCAACCAAAAGTCATAAATCGAATGCGGAGACTAAAAAACGAAAAGAAAATCCAACTACATTCTGTCTACAGGAAACTCACTTTATTTATTTGTTTGTTTGTTTATTTATTTATTTATTTATTTATTTTAGAGACAGGGTATTTCTTTGTTTCCCAGGCTGGTCTCAAACTCCTGGGCTCAAGTGTTCCTCCCACCTCAATCTCCTAAAATGCTAGGATTATAGATATGAGCACTTATACTATATCATAACAAAAGCAGACTAAAAGTAGGAAGATGCATCAAAAAATTTTATGCAAATGGTAACCAAATGAGGACAGAGTATGCCACAATTGTATTATGCAAAATACATTTTAAATAAAAAACTGTCTTAGTTTGTAAATGTACTAGAAATCAAAATTGTCAAAGAAAACAGAGGACAAAATAATAAAAGAGTTTATTATTCACAGGAAACCTATGACAATGATATATATATATATATATATCTAATTGTGTATATATATGTAAAATTGTTTATGCACACACATATATATGCACCTCACATGAGCATTTTTGAATATTTCAATAACATCCTGACAGAATAGAAGCAAAAAACAGCAATATACTAAGAGCAGAATACTTTAATATGCCACTTCTGTAATTAATAATAAAGTGAGACTGAATATTAAAAAGAAAACAGAGAACATAAAAATACCATAAAATGATTAGATGTAACAGATGCATAGAGAATACTCCACACTACAACAAAACTCACAATCTTCTCAATAGCTCATAAAACATTCTCCTAAAAATACCTATTGGACCAAAAAGCAATTTTTAACATAATTTTAAAAAAATGGAATATTACAGACTATAATTTCTAACCAAAAAGGATTAAAACTAAAAGTCAGTAGCAGAATTCATAAATACATAAAAATTAAACAATTCACTCTTGAACATGCTTTTGTTGAAGAGTTAGAAAAATTAATATTTTGAACATGTCTATACTGCCCAAAGTGACCTACAGATTTAATACAATCCATATGAAATTCTTCATTTTATTTTTGACAGAAACAGAAAATGTGACTCCCAAAAGTATATGGAATTTCAGCGGACCACAAAGAACTTTACAATTTTAGAAAAGAGAAAAAATGTTGGAAGCATTACAATTCCTGATTTCAAAACATGTTGCAAATCTACAGTAATCAAAGTAGTTTATTACTGGCATAAAGACAGACAACTAGACCAATAAAACAGAATGCAAAAAAGATGTAAACTCTCACCTATTTATTGCAGCTTTGTTTACAAAAATCAATACGTTAAAACAATCCATACTTCCCTTAACAAATGAATGAATACAATTTGAAATGTGAAAACAATAGAATATTACTCATCTTTTGAAAAGCAGAAAACCTATTATTTACAATAAAAATAAAATCTTGATGACATTATTCTAAACAAAATAAGCCAGTTACAAGACAGATACTTTATAAATCCACATGTATAAAATATCTAAAGTAGTAACACCCTTAGAAGCAAAGAACAAGATGGCATTTGTATAGCGCTGAACAAAGGAGAACATGGGCAGTTATTTGAGGTGTATTGAATTTTAGTTTTGTAAGATAAAAAAGTTCTAGAGATATGTCGCACAGTGTCAATATGCTTAACAAGACTAAACAATAATTACTGTCATTGTAAATTATTGTAAAATTGTTAATAATTGTTAATTTTATGTGTTTCTTACGACAATGTAAAAAAATAATAATACCTAAGTGAGATAGAGTTATAATGCATTTCAATAACTACCTTCAGGTCCTCGGCAAAACCTGAGTCCTGTACTCTTGCTTTCCTCCCCGGACAGCATGAGCTTTACCACTCACTCCACACCTTCTCCACCAACTACTGGTCCCTGGGCTCTGTCCAGTCACCCAACTAAAGTGCCCGGCAGGTTAGCAGCACGACCAGCTTCTAGGAAGGTGCCAGGGGCTGGGGCTCCTAGATCTATGTGTCTTGTTCCACTAGCTTCTGGGACAGCTTGGGGTCTGGGATCCTGGCTGTGGGGGTTCCAGGGATCTAGTGGGTTAGGGGGCATCCAAAATGAGAAGAAGACAACGCAAGGCCTGAACAACTGCCTGGCCTCCTACCTGGACAGAGTGAGGAGCCTGGAGACTGAGAAAAGGAAGCTGGAGGGCAAAATCCGGGAGCACCTGGAGAAGGGTCCCCAGATCGGAGACTGAGGGCATTACTTCAAGACCATTGAGGACCTGAGGGCTCAGATCTTTGCAAATTCTGGGGACAGTGATTGACAATGTCCGTCTTCCTGTTGATGACTTTAAAGTGTGAGACAGCGCTGGTCATGTGCCAGTCTTTGGAGAGTGACATCCATGGGCTCTGCAAGGTCATTGATGACACCAGTGTCACTCAGCTGCAGTGGGAGACAGAGGTTGAAGCCCTTAGGAAGAGCTGCTCTTCATGAAGAACCATGAGGAGGAAAAGTTAAAGGTCTATAAGCCCTGATTGCCAGTTCTTGGTTGATACCATGGAGGTAGATGTCCCCAAATCTCAGGACATTGGCAAGATCATGTCAGACTTCCAGGCCCAATATGACGAGATGGCTCAGAAGAACTGAGAGGAGCTGAACAAGTACTGGTCCCAGCAGACTGAGGAAAGCATCACAGTAGTCACCATGCACTCTGCTGAGATTGGAGCTGCTGAGGTGACACTCAGGGAGCTGAGATGTACAGTCCAGTTTTTGGAGATCAATCTGAACTCAATGAGAAACCTGAAGGCCAGCTTGGAGGACAGCCTGAGGAAGCTAGATGCACATGGAGCCGCTCAACAGGATCCTGCCATACCTGGAGTCAGAGCTGGCACAGACCTGGGCAGAGGGACACCAGGCCCTGGAGCACGAGGCCCTGTGAAACATCAAGGTCAAGCTGGAGGTTGAGTTCACCACCTACTGCCACCTTCTAGAAGATGAGGAGGACCTCAATCTTGTTGATACCCTGGAAAGCATCAAGTACTTGCAAACCATGTAAAAGATCACCCCCTGCAGGACAGTGGACGGCAAACTGGTGTCTGAGACCAACAACACTGAAGCTTTGAGGCATTAAGCCAGCAGAAGCAAGGTACCCTTTGGGGTTCAGGAGATCAATAAAAGGTTCAGAGGTCAAAAAAAATTACCTTCAAATCACAGAAGTGCTTCTCTCACACGAAAGTAATATAGATTCATTAATACATAGATATGAAAATTAGAACAATTTCCACAACTAGTCAACCAGAGAAAAGTAAAAAAATAATTGACCATCGACTAATAAAACAAGTACACAAGTCATAAACAAAGTATGAGTAATGTTTATACATACAAACAAACAGAGAATTATGTTGGCAAAAGACATATGGTTGATTCACATTTGACTTTTTTTCTACACTCAAAGTATACAGAGCTGGATATAGTTATAAAAAATTATAATATATAGGCAAAAACTAAAAACACAATTAAGTGACTTAAGGCAGCCTATCCTAACAAGGAAATACAGGAATATAAAATTGCAAAACAAAATTAAATAAACATTAACCTATGAAATACCAAATAAACAAAGGATGCAACTGTGGAAGAAACTTTCTAGATAACTACAATGTTCAACAATAACTGGGCACCCATAAAGAGCAGATTTTGAATTATTAGCATATGGTTAGAGTGACAAAATTTCACAATAAATGCATTATAACCTTCCATAAAGTGCATTTATGACAAAACTTTAATAAAAATTTCAATATTAGAGACACTTCTTTATGTTCCTAATATATTGCTCCTCTTTTTATACAAAATGGGAAGGCTATAATGTATTTTTTTAAAGCAAAGAAAAGCCTTACATTTTTAAACATAGGAACAACATGAATATTGTAAAATATGGTATGACATACTACTATATAATAAGCAATTAGAAATAAATTATACTATCATTCAGATAAATGTTGAGGAAAGTAAATGGAAACAGTAATGATAAGTTTTTCTATGCAGTAAACTTAGACACACAAACCAAAACTTTTATCAAGGTGCAGGTGCATATTAAGTCTCTAATTCACTTTTTATAGAACACAGAAATTCAAGTATGATATTCTGAAACTAAAATTACAGGTCAATTTGGCAGACATAAAAATCAGAAAGTGAAAACATACAGATCGCAGTTCCACTAAGCTTTACATAAGATTAATTGATAAAATAACATATTAAGGAATAATGTAACAATTAAGAATGTACTACATTCTGGGCAAGTTTCTAAGTTTTTCTGTGGCATTAAGGTCTTTAAAAATTCTTTGAGGTGAGTAGATAAAATAAACAATTTTACAGAGAGGCACTTGGCATAGAGAGTTCAGAATTCTAAGTTAGTTCCTACTAAGAAAAAGAAAATTTTTGACCTACATAATGAGAGATGAAAAAAAGAATAAAGTGAAATAGGATATTCAACTTTATCATGTGCTGAGGTTCCTTTGGCTCTGATAAAATTTTTGTTTTTTTGTAGGATCACATTTGAAATCATAGGACTGAACATTATAAAGCAGAAATATTTGCCCTTGGTGTTTCTGAAATATGTGAACCAAACCCCAATGTCTACACTTTTATTCTCACAAACTTCTGACATGAGGCACAGATTTTTACAAAATAGCTTAATATAGAAGTCTCCCAAAATATGCAGATTTCCCTAGACCCCCCAAACCATGGAAAAGCATTCAGACCACAAGGCCTTCATGAAAATAAAAGAAAGAAGAGGAGGACTTTGGTTCTCACGGTGAATGCCCTGGAATGTTAATGGAGGGACAGGAGAAGACTTAGAAGATTTAAGATCATTATAAGCATAGGGTAGGAAATTTCTGGCTGTGGCAACAAAAGAAGTAAATCTAGGATTTTCCAGAAGCAATTTCATTGCAGCAGAACTTCCCACAGCACATTTTTAAAGTTTCCTCCTTGGCCTTTGCACCTGTCACCTTAATATTTGTTCATTATTTTCTATTGGGGTGTATGCCTATTATGCTTTCTCTTTTCACATTACAAAGATATTTCCTTTACTGTAGAACAGGGCATCCAAGGCAGAGAATACAGTCATGAGCTCTTAGTTTCTATGTCCAGTTTAGCCAGTAAGTCCCTTTCCTCATCCCTCTTTTCTGCTTATCAATAGAGACAGAATCTAAAAACCATGGATACAGGCTGCCAAAAGCATGAAACAAAACAGAACAATAACAACAACAACAAAGCAAGGCGGGTTGGAAAAGCTTGCTGTAGAAGGCAACCAGGTCTGATTTATATTCACCACATTCCTTCTTCTTTCCCGGAACAGCTACTGGGCTCAATAGAAAACATCCAACTTTTAGTATCTCCCTCAGTATAGAATGAGAACAGCAGAACATATGTTTAAAGTTTTGGCTTTTTGGGCTACTGCCTGATGACTAGATTCCGTCTCTCCCAACAGGGAGTGCTAAAAGAAATGACAGAGTAATGAGAATGACAAATTATGACTGAGAAAACATACTTTGGTGAACTAGTTACAGATAATTTCTCAATGAATGTAAAAATGTTTGCTGCTGAGCTGTGGCCTTTTAGTCTCACCTGCATTACCTACTTACTATTCTTCTGCTCATTTTGTTCCTAACTCAACCCATCTCTACACATAGTGAGGGCATACTGTATGCAGGGCACTGCATTGGGTATCCTGGCCTTGATGACCATCATTGCCAGGGGAAGACCGTTCTGGGAAAAATTGCGTCATAAAAAAAACCATGTCTCTTACCAAAATAAGGTAAAAAGGGAAAGATCTAGAGGGTCACTCAAGGGTTAGGATATAAAGAAGTCCTTCAAAATATTAAAACTTATTTTATAATGCCATGAGTGAATGTGTCTCATTTTCAAACAAACAAACAGAAACACAACATGCTGCCCTTAATCTAAGATACTGAGTTCGGATTTTTCTGTAAGTATGTACTATTTACATTTTTATTGATGTATAACATGCATACAGAAATACATGTGCTAAGCAATCATGTAAATCTCAATGAATTGATGAAAAAGGAATACACTTGTGTAACCAAGAAACAGAATCCACCATACTCATGTCCTGGCAGTCACTTTTTTCCTCCCTAGTCCCCAAAGTTAACCAAGATCTTAATGGCTAATGTTGTAGATAAACTTTACTTTTTCACACAAGGGTTTTATTATAGAACATTTTCAACATACATAAAATACACAAAGCAGTATAATAGACCTGTCACTCTGCCTCAACAACACTAATTATGTGCCATTCTTGTTTCATCAATACTTCAACTCATGCCCCACCTCCCACATTAGTATATATATTTTTAGTCTTTTTGGGGGGAAGTAAATATGCATACATTGAAAGTCACCAGCATTAACTGGAGTGCAGTGGCATGATCACAGCTCACTGCAGGCTCAAATTCCTGGGCTCAAGCAATTTTCCCACCTCAGCCTTCAAGTAGCTAACACTTTAGGAGTGTGCGCCACCACACCTAGCTATTTAAAAAAAAAATTTTTAAGAGAAGGGGTCCTGCTATGTTATCCAGGTTGGTCTCAACCTTCTAGCCTCAATTGATTCCACTGTCTTAGCCTCTAAAAATGGTACATTTAAAAAACTTTTTAAAATGTGCTGACAATTATTCTGTGTTTCCTAGATCATACTGAAGGCTTGGTGTGTGAATATTCACTCAAGAGAACGTCTCTGCGGTCACTAGAACCTTTCAGGGTAAAGTCTTTTTTCTTGGTCTGAGTTGGGAATTTTACTTCTCTTGGGTTTTGTATAGAGGTATAATATGATAATCTTACCATATACATTATAGATGACTTACAGAATTTCTTGGTGGGCAACTGTAAAGTGAGAGTTTATTACCCAGCAAGAATGAGTTCAAGACGATATTTATAGATGGCACGTTCACTTAAAAACTCTATGGCAGTAAGCATTTTCCCAGGAGAAATGCTTTCTTCTTGAAAATAATGGTGAACATGCAATGAAAATCAACCTGAAAATCACGCACAAAAACTTGTGCCTTTCCACATGTCCTCTAGGCTCTGTTTTGGGGCCCTTGCATTGACTACTTTCACTATCCTTACCTGGTTTTCTGATGTCAACAAGTGAAGAAAAAACCTGTGCACACAGATATACAATAGCCTATAGAAATTCTAAGCACTGTCTATCATTGTGGGATGGTCTTAATGGTCGCATAACCTAGGATTCGAACAGGTGCATTTTATACTGGACTTTCCTGTGGTCAGAAATGTGAAACACACATGGAGAGGTCACAAGCTTTTGCTTCTGTGGTCGGGTTATTCCTCAGCTCCTGTTTAAAAGCAGAGAACAGACTGGGTGTGGTGACTCATGCCTGTCATCTCAGAACTTTGGTAGGCCAAGGTGGGTGAATTACTTGAGGTCAGGAGTTTGAGACCAGCCTGGCTAATATGGTGAAACACTGTCTCTACTAAAAACACAAAAATTAACTGCCTGTGGTGGTGGGTGCAAGTGATCCCAGCTACTTAGGAGGCTGAAACAGGAGAATCACTTGAACCTGGGAGATGGAGGTTGCAACGAGCCTAGATCATGCCACTGTAGTCCAGCCCCAGCAATGGAGTGAGACGAGGAGGATGGGTCTGCAGCTCTGTCTGCTGTAACTCACCTTCTTCACACATGCCAGCCTCATGTCCACACCACCCAAAACAACCCGAGGGATTCCCTCAGCAGAATCCATGGGGTGGCACTCACCCTATGTCTCCTGGATCATCAAGAGTACACAGGACCTCAATATTCCCATGTGTCATCATTTCACAATGTCCTGTCAGTTACCACAGTAAGTTCTTTCTTTGTCTGAAAGGGGAATTTTATTTTTTCCTGTTTCTTTTTATTTCACTTGAATAAAAATGATATGAAAATCTTACCACGTATATCATAGATGACTTAGGGAATTTCTTGGTGGGAAAACATAAAATGAGAATTCATTACCAACTAAGAACTGATTGAACATGGCATTCCTGGATGACAGCTTCAGTTATAAACTATGTCAGCAAGCATATTCTGCAGGAGAAAACCCTTCTTGAAAATTATGAATTTACAACAAATAAGCTTTAAAATCTTGCACAAAAATCTGGTGCCTTTCTACAAGTTTTTTCTAGGGTTTCTGTTTGGGGCCATTGCCTCCAGCACAATTTCCCATCTGCTTTACTAATAGCACTCAGTTAGGAAAAAGACCCGTGTACACAGGACACAGCATGATCTTACCCTCAGTGTTTTTCTTTCTCTAAATGCAGGAGGAGTCATCAAGTGACAACAGTGATACAAATTCTTGGATCACCATTTTGCTAAGGAAAAATCTTAGTGTTGAGAAAGGTGACACTTTCTTGCCTGCTTTTTCTAGAGAGTCACTCATTGGAGCTTCCTATTGGAAGATGAGGTTTGGGCAGAAATTACAGAGTGTACTGAAGAGTGGTGACTATCCTACGTAGTTCCTGTTAGCTGCTG
>CAUYLG010075974.1:0-94216 GCA_963573385.1 Cacajao melanocephalus | reverse complement strand
AGTTTGAATTACATAATTAAGACATTATGTTGACAACCTCTTATCTCAGTTGTCCCCATCCCGAAAATCTTTCCTGTTGGAAAGATGAGCAGTTAGTTTGCCATATCTATTTCCAGACATACTTTTTGTGCATTTATACACATATATATCAAACTCAAGGTCTGCAGGTATATGACAATTAGCTTACTTGGTAAGTGCAAACCCCTCATATATATATATATATATATATATATATATATATATATATATATATATATAAACTTGCACTTACCAAGTGTGTGTGTGTGTCTGTGTGTATATATATATATATATATATGTATATATATTTTGTTTTCAGGATTGACCCATCAAGCTTATCTATACAGCTAGTGTTGGTGTTGCTCTGCTCTCTCTGTCCCTTTGGAAACTAAATTTTGGGAAGGGGAAACCTACTTGCGAAATGGGTTGTGTTCAGATTATTCTGAGATTTCCAGCTTGTACAGGAAGTATAGCTTTTTTTTTTTTTTTCAATTTTGGTTAAAAAAAAAACAAGTAACATGAAAGCTACCTCCTTAAGGAAATTTTAATTGTACCACACAGTCTTAATTATATGCACAGTGTTGTACGGCTGATCTATAGACATTTTTTGTCTGGCGTGATGGAAACTTTGTGTCCATTGAATAGCCGCTCCCATTTGTCTTCTGCTTCATTCTGCAGCCCCTGGCAACCACCATTCTACTTCTTGTTTTTAAAGTCTTACTACTTTAGATATTTTATGTAAGTAGAATGATGCAGTATCTCCTCTTTTGTGATTGGCTTGTATTATTTAACACCATGTCTTCCAGGTTCATCCATTTGTAAGATTTTCTCTCTCTCTTTTTTGAGATGAAGTCTCCTATCACTCAGGATGGAGTGCAGTGGTGTGATCTTGGCTCACTGCAAACTCCACCTCCCGGTTTCAAGAGATTATCCTGCATCAGCCTCCTAAGTAGCTGAGATTACCAGTGCCTGGCCCCACGCCTGGCTTATTTTTGTATATTTAGTAGAGATGGGGTTTCACCATGTTGGCCAAGCTGGTTTTGAACTCCCGACCTCAAGTGATCCACCCACTTCTGCCTCCCAAAGTGCTGGAATTACAGGCTTGAGCCATCATGCCTGGCCAAGATTCTCTCTTTTTTTAAGGTTGAATAATATTCTTGTGTATTTGTACACCACATCTTATTTATGCATTCATCCATAGATGAACACATGGGTTGTTTCCACCTCTTGGCTTTTATAGATTGTGCTGCAATGGACATGGGAGTGCAGATATCTCTTTGGGATCTTGATTTTAAATATTTTGGGTGGGTACCTGGAAGTGGTATGGCTGCATCATGTGGTAGTTCTCTTTTTAAATTTTTTGAGGACCCTCTTTACTGTTTTCCATAATGGCTGTACTGATTTACACTCTCTGATAATATGTGAGAGATTCCTTTCCTCCACACCCTTACCTTTTGTGTTTTTGATGATAGTCATTCCAGCAGGTGTGAGGTAATATCTTATTGTGGTTTTAATTTGCATTTCCCTGATGATTAGTGATGTTGAACATTTTTTCCCATACATATTGGCCATCTGTATGTCTTCTTTGAGAAATGTCTATTCAGGTTCTTTCCCTATTTTAAAAATTGAGTTGTTTTCTTGCTGTTGAGGTATTTGAGTTCTCGATACATTTTGGATATTAATCCCTTCTAAAGTATGGCTTGCAAATACTTTTTCCCCTTTTGTTGAGCCCATGCCATGTCAATGTTTGTGTCATATATTTGGGTCCTCTAATGTTAGGTGCAAATATATTTATAATTGGTATATCTTCCTGGTGAACTGACCCTTTTATCAACATATAATGTTCTTATTTGTCTCTTAGGGGAAAGACTTAATATTGCCATTTTGCTGTGGCTTGAATGTGTTCCCCAAAAGGCACATGTTAAAAACTTAATCCTCATTGCAGCAGTGTTTGGAGGTGGGGCCTAATGAGAGGTGATTGGGCCATGAGAATAGAGTGAATGAATTAACACTGTTATTGCAAGAGTGGGTTTGTTATAAAAGGGAGAGTTCATCCTCCTTTTACTCGCTCTTGCCCTTCCACCATGTGATTCCTTTCACCATGATTCCTATCACCATGTTATGAGACAGCAAGAAGGCCCTTACAAGATGCTGGTCCCTCAGTCTTTGACTTCTCAGCCTCCAGAACTGTGAGAGAATAAATTCCTGTTCATTATAAATTGTCCAGTCTCAGGTTTTCTGTGATACTAAAATGGACTAAAATGTACTTCAATTGTTTTCTGCTTATCTTTTAGTGTTTTTCTTCCTTTTTCCCTCTCTTGATTATGTTTTCTTTTTTGATAGGGATATGCTTTGATTCCTTTCTCAGTTTCATTTGTGTATCTTATGTAGGTTTTTTTTTTGTGATTACATGGGGCTTATTTTACAGTTGTAATATTTATCTATTTTAAGCTGATACCAACTTAGCTTCAGTCACATACGAAAATTCTACTCTTTCACTTCTTCCTTCTATGTTTTCTGTTATTGTCACAAATTACATATTTTGTATTGTGTATCCATTAACGTATCTTTATAGTTATTTTTGTACTTTTTACTTTAACTTCTATGCCAGAATTAAGTGATTTACCTTCCATTGTTAGAGTATTACAGTATTCTGTATTTGTAATATTTATATATTTGCCTTTACCAGTGAGCTTTTTTTTCTTTTCTTTTTTTTCCCTTGAGACGTTATCTCACTCTGATGCCCAGGCTGGAGTTCAGTGGCACAATCATGGATGACTGCAGCCTTGACTTCGTGGGCTCAGGTTATTCTCATACCTCAATCTCCAGAGTAGCTGGACTGCAGGTGTGTGCCACCATTCCTGGCTTATTTTTGTATTTTTTTGTAGGAATAAGGTTTTGCTATGTTGCCAAGGCTGATCTCGAACTCCTAGATTCAGGTGATCTGCCTGTCCCAGTCAGTGAGCTTAATACTTCTATATGCTTTTATGTTGCTGACCAGTGTCTTTTCTTTTAGCATTCTTTCTATTCGACTTGAAGGACTCCATTTAGCTTTTCTTGTAAGGCAGGTCTAGTGGTGATAAATTTTATCAGTTTTTGTTTATCTAGGAAAGCTTTTAATTTTTCTTAATTTTTGAAAAACATAGATACAGGAATCTGGGTTGACAGTGTTTTTTTCTTTTTTAATCACTTTGAATATATCATCCCACTTGGCCTGAATATATCATTTTGGTCTGCCCACCTTTTGGTCTGCAAGGTTTCTGCTGATATATATACTGATAGTCTGATGGAGACTCCTTTGTATGTGATGAGTCACTTTTTTCTTGCTTTCAAAATTCCCTCTTTGTCTAACTTTTGACAAATTGATTATAATCTATCTCTGTGGATGTTTTGGGTACGTTCTGGTTGAGATCTATTGGTTTCTTGGATTTGGATATTCATTTCCTTTATGAGAGCTGTTATTTCAGACAAGCTTTCTGCCCTTTGTCTCTCTCTCCTCTCCTTTTTCTGGAACACCTGTAATATACCTATATATACCTATTCGTCTTTATGGTGTCCCATAGTAGGTCCTTTAGGCTTTCTTCACTTTTTTTTTTTTTTTTTTTGGTTAGTGTTTCTATGACTGCATAATTTCCAGTGGCCTGTCTCTGAGTTTGGTGATTCTGTGTTGCTTAAACAGTTCTGCTCTTGAATAACTCGAGTGAAATTTCCAAGTTTGTTTGGTTTAAAAATACTTTTTTTCTCTTTGTTGATACTCTCATTTTTTTTATACATAATTTTCCTGAGCGTGTTAAGCATCTTTATGATGGTTATTTTGAATTCTTTATCAGATAATTTATATAACTCTGTTTCTTTGGGATCAATTTCTGGATATTTATTTTGTAACTTTCACTAGGCTATGCTTCCCCATTATTTTGTGAGCCTTATACTTTTGTGTTGGGATTTACACATTTGAAAACACAGCCACTTTTCCCCATTTTTCTTACAGGGGAAGACCTCAGCAATCAGCCCAGCTAGAGATTCCAAGGGTTTATTGAACCTTTTCGGGGGAGAAATCTTCTCTAGGCTTGTGCATGTTATTTCCCATTTAAAGTGATTTGCTGATGTGGTCTTTCAGGAGCTTGTAGCCTCTTGCTCCCTCTGGTGTCTGTATGAGGTACTTCAGGTTTTCTGGTACTTTCTCTGTCATTGAGCTCTTTTCTGTTCTCTGGCTTCCAGGTATCTGAAGTTTTCTGAGTCTGTCATCGCTCTAAGTCAGGCAAAACAGAAACCACTCCCTCAGGCAGTCCTTGAAAAGCCAAACATAATGTACACATTCCTTCCTTCCCTTTCCCTCCCATTGGAGAAGCCATGAGTTGGGTGTTTTCTGCAAATTGTGGCAAGCTGTGCTGGTGTCTCTGTGTGATACTACAAGTTCTCTGGTGCTGCCACTAGCTTCTGTGCTCTCTTTTGTTCTCTGTGGATCCCAGGTATCCAAGGTATGTCAGTTTCCCATCAGCACTCTGAATCACGTGAGACAGAAATCAGTCCCTTGGGCAGTTCCCTGAAAAGCTGGAACATTGGATGTATGTTCTACTTTTCAATTTCCCTCCCAAGGGAGAATCCACAAGTTGGACTCTTCCTTTTGATCATGAGCTGTGCTGGCTTGGGAGAAGGATTGATACAGTTGGAATAAAATAATTTTTTGTTACCCATTTCAATGTAACTGTTCTTGATTTTGAGTTTGCGTGGGATACTGTGACTTCCTAACTGATTTCTGGAGTTCTCATAAAGGCTTTTTGGATCATGCAGTGTTGTTAAAGCTGGTGTTTCTGTTGGGAAATGAGCTCTTGGGTTTCCTATTCTAGTATCTTGCTGATGCTACTTCAGTAAGAAGTATAGTTTTATGGCATTGCACAAAATTGTGTCCTAGCATCAGTCTACTGAAAACATAACTAGTTTTATCATCGAGGCCTTCCAAGAAACCATTTACAAGTATTAAAAGGACTTGCTCTTGGAGAGATGTCAATCTATTACTTAAAATGAACAATAAGCATATTGGAAAAATCTTTTGGATGAAAGAAAAGCGTAATGAATGGCTTTAAATTAATAGATCTTTCACCTAAAGCTAGCCATGGAGTATTGGCTATAAATCAACTAAAGGCCAAAGGAAATCTTCATCATTGAATTCTGTGGGTTTTTACCTAGAAAGATTTCCCTCAAAATGTGGTTTCCCTGGAAATCTGTGAATCTTCATTTCTCTGAGAGGCAGCTTAAAATTCAGCTGGGTAGTTTTTGTGATGTCTCAAACAGGCTCCATAATCTTTGTGATATATAGTCTTGGAATTTGTGTGCGCCTTCTCTTTTCTCTGAGGGCAGAGATTGGACAAACTTGAACTGCTGATATAGAGAAAGTGACTTATTATGGTTTTTAGCTTTCAATTGCATTGCTTGGCAGATTTTTAGGAGCTAAAGCATGAATTGTGTGCTCTGGATAGAGTGGCATCCATGAAACATCTTCTGTCACTGAGCAAGTCTGTGAATGAAAGAACTTTGATTTCCTGCAGAGAAGCAGGTGAATCTGTCAGTAAATCAACATTATTTACTGACCTCAGAGCAGCATGTCTTGGGATTAGGAAAAATTTTATCTTGACCAAGAGAAAAGTTTATGGAGGGCCTGCTCTGTGCTGTCTCATGTATGCTCTGGTTTTTAGAGTCTTAGCTTTCTCCCCAAACACCCTACTTACAAGGAAGAGAAAATTAAACAATAGGCAATACTTGTTTCATCTTTGAATTCCCATTTAATCAAGGGGTAGTCTCCTAGTTACATCCTAAGTCTGTTTCTATTTCCACTTCAGACCCACTTGGCCATCTAAACAATTATCTGGCTCACTGTCCACCAGAACCCTAGTTATAGGGAGAGGAATCTTGAGCACTCTTATCTCTTCTCAAAGTACTGAGAGGGGTTCCCAGGAGACTGGGCTGAGAAGACAGACAAAGCCCCTCATTGTGATCAGGTGGTCCCTCCGTGCTGCTACCTGGAAATAGGAATTCTGCTTGACATTCTAGAAATAGAGCCATGCTTTTTTTTTATTATTTAAGGACAGCCTTTTCTTTCTTCTCAGGTAGTCGACAGCTAGCAATTTAAATGAGCTGGGTTTATGGATGGCTGCAGAAATCGTCTTTACTCAAACCCAGTATCTATCCATCAGCCACTGTGCAGCACTTTACAGTGGAGGCAGCGGGGGGACAGCTCATCAGAATCGCCCCAGTGGAATGTTATGATAGGAAGAAAGAGGAATAGATTACATATTTATGTGGTCTTTGAAAATGCAGTGGGACAGGAAGATTGCTTGTAACGTATGCAGTTACATTAAATGACGATTAACCTTCGCTGGTTGCAGATGTCTGGCGAATACATTTGTGCCTGTGTATGTTGTGTGGCTTGAAAAATTAATGAGACTTTTTAAATAATCAAATTAAAAATATTTGTTACTTCAGGTTCTGGTGAGCTATCAAAACAAAACTGGGTACAGCTTATAAAAATAAAGTGTCTACTGAGAAGAGTAAAAATATGAATTGCAGGGGGCAACTGACGGCTATGTGGATCTTGGAAACTAGTTTCATCTGATGGAGTAGAATAAGAGAAAATATGCCCATTGTGACCTGTTTTATCTGTAGATTATGGTTGGTGAATTCTCTCCTTTGTCCTGAATGCATCACACTCTGGAGGAAGGAGGTGGTCTTGCAGTGATGTTTTATTTCTGTGGATGCCAGACTTTTCTTCAACCTGTTGACTTGTAGCGTTGACTTGTTAGACGTGGTAAAGAACGGTACCTGCTGAGCTGAGCCTTCATTTCCTCAAATGGTGTGTCTGACAGGCTTTTTTGACAAGGATGTTTTAGTTATGCTGTATACACCGCTAGAATTTCAGTTGTTTTTTAAACATTCTTGTCTGACTTTCACAAAGCTTCCCTCCATCCATTCCTGAAACTCACCCATTCCTGATCTGCTGAAGCCCATGTTCTCCCCAGTGTCCTGCATTGCATCTAAACAGCAGTAATATAGGTCAGGGACGAATCCCCTGGAGCCCCTGAGGGTTGGAGACCATGAGATCTCACTACCCTTTCTCCATGGCCAGGAGATAGGAGGAACAAGGAAGAAAAGGCTTCCAGCAATTTCACTGTAGGAGCTAAATGCACAGGCTCTTTCTGCTTCTTGATTGAACATTTCTTACAAAGCCCTTTGTGCTTATCTAGCTGTAGTGGAAACTGGGGAGGGAGGCAAGGACTGTAGCTGGTGACCAGAGACTCTTGCCCAGGATACCTACACTCATCTCTGCCAAAAGACATCCCTCTGCCTAAGCTAAGCAGTAAAATCAGGGAGCAGCCATGTTACGCCCAAAGCCCTTGAAAGATGGTAGGCTGCTTCATCTTCCTAGCTGAATGGCCCTTCAGAGCTTTTGTCAGCTTGGGAAAAAAGTAATCCTCAGAAGGATTCACAGTGTCACCCCCCTTGGATGATGAGGCACCATGGGGGCTCTGATTCTTAAATGGATCCTCCTCCAAAGGCAGGTAGATTTTTTCTCCAGTGGGCACACAGTGGGCCCACGCTGAATACAGAAACAGTGTTATTCTAATTGTTAAATAAGAAAAATGACATATTGTGAGTTAGGCTAATTGATCTGCAGAATTCTGGTTTCCTTCAATTTAAAACTCTGTCCTGGGAATGAATGAAATATTCAGAGAGCAGAAGAGTTAGAGAGAGAAACTGCAGGGAAAAAAGGAGTTAGAATAAGGTTTTGCCTGTACAGTTCTGAATTCCAGGGACTTAAAAGTAAAGGCATCCAAAAATGCTTCTGCTGCCCAGGCCAGGTTGTCAATAATAAACTGTGAGCCGCAAGTCCTGGTTTTGGGCCTGGAAGCCAGCAGAGAAGGGATTCAACCTGGCAGGTTCTCCAGCTCTCAGCCTTTAGCTCTTCAGGACTCAAACTTTGCTCTGAATTTCCTGAATCACATGATATCAAGGACTAGGAGGGAGGGCTCATGTCATAGCTGAAAGAAAGGACAACTCCAAGTGCTCAGGAATGACAAAGTTCTTTTTTGAAAATAAGAGGATTGCCTCTAGCTAGCTGCTGTGGTTTGAATGTGTCACCTCCAAAATTCAGGTGTTGCTCATTTGTTAGCATTCAGAGGTGGGCCCTTTGAGAGGCGATCTGTCCGTGAGGGCACCTCCTTCATGAATGGGATTATGACTCTTATAAAATAGGCTTCACATAGCAGCGCTTGGCTCTTGTCCTTCCACCACGTGAGGACACAGTGTTCCTCCCCTCGGACGGTACAGCCTTCCTTGGATGCCAAATGCTATCACTTTGATCTTGATTTCCCAGCCTCCAGAACTGTGAGAAATAAGTTTCTGTCCTTTGTAAATGACCCAAGTCTCAGGTGTTTTGTCATAGCACAAGTGAACTATCAGCCAAACCTTCAACAACTAGCGGCTCGCCTCTGAGAAGGCAGTCTGCTGTCCTGTGGCCTTGGCATAACTTGGGAGCTATTGGAAAGACTGACTCTCTGTTACCCTGCTTCCACCCCCCACGACCTGCTGAGTCAAAAATCTGTATTTTAACAAGATCTCCTGGGGATTCACATGCACCATAAAGTCTGAGAAGCAGAGAGGGATGGATGAGTTATCTGTGTCCTTTCAGTAGATCTTCATGGCAACCTACAGCATGGCCTCCTTGCTAGTGCTGGACACAGTGAGAGGAGACAGATGCTGTGCCTAGTCTCAGGAAGCTAAGTGTCCAGAGGAGAAGATGGCAAATAATGATCATGAAATGATCTCAGGGGTGTTCGTGAGATTTTTGAGCCACAATGCAGCGGGAGGCCACTCGATGTGCTTTGGTGGCAGATGTCCTGGCACAGAGGTCTCCTTTCTCTCCTGTGTAAGCAGAGGCATTGAAGGTGAAGTGCTCAGCTGCTCCTAGCTACTGTTTCTCACGTATTAAAGTGGAGATGTGGGGGTGGGATGCAATATTTGCTTCATAAGGCTGGTAAGTTATTCACCGACAGTTGTTGAACCTGGTATTCTATACCCATTGCCATACATGGTTCAGAGTTGAGGACAGATCGTTCGAACTCATAGCCTCATGGGAATGATGGATGAGATGGAGAGGGAATAACAGTTCTATGGAGTACAGCCCCATGGAATACGACATGCAGAGAGGCACTGAGGATTAGTGTTGAATTCTGTCCATGGTGAATCTTAGAAGGCTTCCTAGTGGAAGGAGATGGCTTTTTAGCTAAGATAGTGCAGCTGTTCATTGACATGGTTCTAGCTCTAGCTTTTGCCATTTTTTTTTCCTATCAGAGCTACATAGGGTCATTGATAAACTCAGGTAGAGGAGAGTAGGGACCTGTAAAGATTGGCAGGGTAAGCAGACAGGTGAGGATTTCCTATTTTAGAGAAGCTACAGGATTTGGTGATACTGAAGCTGGCTTTGGTGCATACAGCAGCTGTTTCAAATGTTCCTGAAGACGACTTCTTTCTTCTGGGTATTGGGACTGAGCTGGTGCATGTGGGTGGACAGAGCTTTAAATGCTGTTATCTCAGTAAACCAATTAAAGACATGGAACTGGCTAGGTTTGTCCTGTGAGCCTAATTTATGGAGCACCTGCTTAGTGCTGAGCTCAGGATGAGAGGCAGTGGAGGAGTAAAGGGAACATGGAAAACATGGTCCATACACTCTACAGCCATAAATATGGCAGGATCCCATATGTCCTTTTAAACAGAGCCAGGCAGTAAACCAGTAGCTAAGGATTCTAGCTGTGGATAAACAACAGACATGTGACAAATACTGATACTGGCTACTTTTCATAGAGAACAGAGTGTGTTCCTGGCACTCTGCTGGATGCTTTATATATTGCATTTCTAATTAATTTTTTTTTTAATTCCCAAAGCAGGTTTTATTATCTCTGTTGTACAGGTGAGGAAAATGAGACTCAGAAAACTTGTCATTGGAAGAACTGGGGTTCCAGTACAGGTTTGCTAGGTGCTAAGTCCTATCTTGTTTCTGTGGAACCATGCGTCACTTCTAAATTCAGCCCATGGAGGTTGGTGGAGGTACTAGAGGGCAGAGATGGTAGTGTTTGTGAGGCTGGAGTTTGGAGGCCTTTGAACTGGTATTAGAAAGCAAGAATTGTCTCAGTGTCATGTGAGAGAATGATGTTTCCTGGTCCTTATTCACTGATGAGCAGTGATGTGCCTGGTTGCCTTGTTAAGTAAAATGAGCCAAGGAAAGGAAATGAGGTGGGCGCTGCTTGTCCTCAGAGGCTGTCAGGCTGGGGAGGAGCTGGGAAAATGGAGGGTTAACTGGGATAAAGCCCCTGGGCAGGAAAGCCTAAGGGGTAGAGCTCAGCACTTGAAGCCAAAATGAATTGACATGATCTAGAGACAGGGAGCTCTGAGAGGGCAATGAGAGGAGAGCCTGGATGTCTGCAGGTGGGCGTAGTGCTGGACCCATCTTGGAGGACAAAAAGCAAGCTCTAGCCAGAGTCTCCTTATCTCCCTGTTATGAGCATCTGCCAGTTCTGCTGCCGCTCTCTTCTGTGGGAAGCATTTACAAGGGGGTTCTTCATTTCCCCCAAGATGTGGAGCCTTGCAGTATACGGTCAGAAATAACTGGGAAAACAGTTGTTTTTCCTGTAGTGCATGAATGCAACCCTTCTGTAAATGCCTTTGTTCCAAGAAGCTCTGAAAGAACTATAGGCAGCAGCTGGGTAGGGCAGGGTGGCCTCCTGGCCAAGCAGTGGGTTGTAGCTTGGATAGACTTGGATGATTGTTTTCCTCAGAGCATCTATATTTGTGCAAAGTAGCAATATGTTCTGGGATCTTAGAAGAATGGGGTCAGGTTCATTTTAAGAGGAGGTAGGAGGGAGGCTGGAGCCTGTGACTCTCCTACGGGTCCCTTCTGAGGCTGTTGGTGTCCTTCCTGTGGTGGAGTCCCAGGTGCCTGGTGTGTGCCCTGATGATTTCCTGAGATTACCCCTTGCAATAGGTGAGACATTTTCTGCAGCAAGATGCTGGGATTTACTTTTCCTCTCTTTAACCTTGTTGTGCTGACAAAGTCTGGCTCTTCTGTCCTTTACCTCATCCCTACTTCCAACTAGATGACTGTAGTGTCCTACCAATAGGGCTAATAGGATTAACGAGTGTAGCAGGGACTGGTTTCTGTGTTGCTCCAAAAGCATAATGCTTCATGTTTATTAAAACACACACACATCTCCACTGGGTGCGTAGGAGAGACTCTAATTGTGGGAATTTCAGGCACTGTTGGGAATGGATGGTAGGGACGTGTTTTGGTCCAGGTAACTTAACCCCACCCTCTGTTACCCCAAGTAGGTGGCACTGTTTGCTCCTCCTGGGTCCAGCCTTCCTTTTACTGTGGGAGCTGCAACGGGAACATAGTAACCCAGGATATTCCTGGTCGGGATTAGTGTTTCCCTGACAGTAGGAAAATGGGCCTGTCCCTGGCTTACTGTGGTCTGGTGGTAGCTGTCATCCTTCAGATCCACACAGAAGTGGGAATTCCTCCTTCAGGGGCATTTAGTCTTCAAAGAAATCCTCCTGACACAAAGGAGTCTCCTGCTGGCAGACAGTTTACTAGATGGGGATGATGGGAGAGAGCTGGAGGTAGGATTTTAGGGCAAAGAGATCATCTCTTCTCAGGACCTCTAGACAGAGCCCCTGTGAATGCTCTCCTTCCTGTCCGCTATACCCGCTCACTGTGTGCTTGTGGGATGGGCCTGCTGCTCCTGAAACGGCATAGATTCCAACCTAAACCACCCTAGTTTCCTGACAGCTGTGGGCTCCTGCATTGGCGCTTCTTGGAATAGTCTAATTTATAACCCAGCATCTGAATTGAAATTAAGAAAAAAGAAAAAAATTAAAAAAAAAGTCTGCTCCTTCCTCACTGGTATGGTGACAAAGGATTTTGACTGTTCATTATGGCATGGTTTTCCTGAAGGCTTTGGCAATTTTCTGCTTTATTCTCCAACCTCCTGGAGGAGGTCTCTCTGATTTGAGTGCTGTGGGGATGAGTTCAAGCAGCTCCATGACCCTCTGAGGTCCCGAGCTGGGCCAGACCCTGGAATCTGGAACCTGTGACATTCCTTCCCTCTCCACTTCACTTGACAGGAGGCTGCCTGGGACCAGGCGTGGTAAGCTCTTTCAGGCCAGCTCCGCTGCTAGGGATTTAAGGGAGCAGAATTTGAATACTGAGCCATCCCCTAGAGGGTTTCCAGGCATTTTTTGAAATGAGATGTGTCTAGGATCCCTTTGAAAAAGAAGTACCCGGAAGAGTTGGCATATTAATGGAGCTATGTGCCAAGCAGTGAAAGTGTCTCCACATTTTCAAATATCTGGGCACCTGATTTTTCTAGTTTGGGCATAGAAATGGAAGACTTACTTTTCTCAGACAGTAAAGCCTAATTAATTGAAGCGAGCTAAGTAAATTAGGGCATAGGCGTACACCATGATGCTAGTCAGCCACTAAAATAATGCTGTAGGATATTTAATGATGTGAAGCAAAGTTCAAGCTTTATTAAGTGTAAAAAGCAGGTTACAAAAGAGTGGGGACAGACTTATCCTATTCTCTCATAATTAAAAAACAGCATACAAAAAGACTGACCAGGCAGACATCAAAATTTTAACAGTGATTCTTTCTGGGAGTTCTGCTTTCAGGTAATTATTTAAAAATTTTTACATATTTATATATTTTTCAGTGTATACATATTTATCAAAAGGAGAAAAGTCAATAAAAGTGTTCACATGTACTTATGTGTGGGTAAGGATTAGACTGAAGGAAAAGAGGAGTGAAGTAGATACTTTGAAATTATTTAAAATGATGTTGGACAAATTACTACGCTTGCAGATGAAGAAACTGAGGTTCAGCAGAGTGGGAATAACCTTATCTGTTATACATGCTTGTTGTAATTATGGAAGGAGAACATTTGTAAGAAATCCGAGACAGCAGTATGTTTTAATACTCTCCAGGTGGTTTTAATATACAGTCCAGATTGAAAAACAACCATCAGCATGGTGGCTCAGGAACAGACACAAATTTGCAGTCACCCTCCTTCCCCTCCCTCAATAAGAGAATGTAGGGAGGTGCTTAGCACATAGTAGGTGCCCAGAAGATTCATCTTTATTTTTTTCTGGAATCAGTGCTTTTGTTCTGGTTAAAATTAAACCATGACATTCTAAAGCAAATGGGGAAAAGAGATGACTTTGAATTTATCCCTTTTGGATTATACTGTTTGTTAAACTAACACTCAGAGGCTCGGTCTTGTGGCCTGAGATCTTAGTACCCATTTGGAAACATGTGCCTTTTAAGATGAAAACAGCATAGATTTTCAGACTGGCCTGTAGGAGATTTGTTATAGAATGAGATAAGGGTTCTACAAGGCCTGTTCCCTCACAGAGGGTGCCTGTATTAGGGAATTGAGCAATCTTTCTGTTCCTTTCTCGTGAGAGTCAAATTGATTTTAAAGCTGTGCGTTACCTGCATCTGGGGGAGGTAGCTTTTTCTTTTGTTCAGCATCATAGCTTCTCATTTCCTGGGTGGCTTTTGCAGTTTTACGTGAATGTTATTCAGTAGCAAATAGCCAGTAAATGTTTTCTAAATTATTAATTCATTAATAAACACATTAAATGCTTGCAGCAACTTTGCAGTGATTAATGATGAGGTCCATCCTCCATTGGAACTGTCATCCTCAGATGCAGATTCCCACTCTGTTGAGTGGAACAGGGCAGATATAGGAAAAATGCCAATGCGTTGTTGGATGACAGGGCTGGAGATTTTTGTGCAAATTCTCCTTTCGTCACAGAAAGCAAGCTCTGCAGAGGCCAGCTCATCAAATATATGTTGCTGTTTTGATGATTAATGATTCTGGCGTGTTGATCCACCCTACTTTCTTCAAAACAATTATTTCAACTGTAGTCTTCTCTGGGGAATTGCTTCTTATGGTTTATAAATCAGTAGACGATATAAAATTCTTAAATGAGGATGACACTAGCATGGTTCCACCTGGATGCCATTCTGCTGTGCTGTTTATAATTACAGCGAGGTCTGCTTGGTTTTTTCCTGAGCTCAGAAAAGCTTGGTGCCACTCATTTAAATGAGAGAGACAGGAACTTATAGAGACTGCCCATGCCGGGAGCTGTGTTAAGCACTTTGTGCATACGTTTTGTCATTTAATCCTTATGAGACTCCTTTTGAGGAAGGTAATGTCTCTTCCATTTTACAGAACTGACTCAGAGAGGTTCAGTAACTTGGCTGAGATACACAGCTAGTGAGTGGTGCAACCTGAATTGGAAGAATGACAGGACCCTGGCTTGAAAGCTTATGCTGTCTTTAGGCTTTTGTGCCTCTGGGGTTGTTGTACAAAGAGGCAAGCATTTTTGAGTGAGAGTTCCTTGGTGACTAGATTAATGATATGTATGTGGAAAAAGAGACATTAAGTAACAATTATTTACAGAATGCCTATGACGTGTGATCTGTCAGACCCTCTTGGAAAAGTGGAACCTATAAATTGTATGGGAACTACTCACTGTTTGAGCACCTGCTACTTGGGAGACATGATACTAGGTGCTTCATGTGCATTTTCTTATTTAATCCTCAGGATCATTCTATGTGGTAAGTCTCTGTAGCCTTAACTCACAGCTCAGTGAAGATAAGAAATCTACACACATAGACACACCAATTTTAAGTGGCAGGACCAGGATTTGGGCTCATTTTTGAGTTTGTTATTAACAAATAATTACAGTGAGTGAGAATCAGGTTATAGCACATTCGGCCCATGACAGAGGATCAATGTATTCATCAGATGCATAGGTTGTGTTTAGTGCTTGTTCCAAGAGGAAAGGAGTGGGCACTAGGTGGAGAATAACAATGCCTGGCTGAGAAATGTGGGCAAGGCTTTGGAAGCAGGGGAGGTTTGGTTTGGTTACTAGGAGTGGGCTCCTGAAGTGGGTGGTAAGGACAAAGCCCTGGAGACCAGGATGGGGTGGCCAAGAGGAGCCCACAGAGGAGGTGTGTGGTGCCTGGGACCCTAAGCAGGAATTCCAACAAGTCTTTGCCCTTCTCCTTTCTCCTTATCCACACTCTTTTCCTGTGGGCCCTCTGCTGCCTCTCTCCTTGTGCCAGGAAACAGGTTGGAAAGCCTTCCCTGTTAGGAGTCCCCAGGTGTTGTAGAGGAGAAAGAAAGATGGTGATGATGTTGGCATCCTTCACTTCTCACTGGAGATCTGTCTCCTTTTGGATGACTTTTTTCCCAAAATGCAATGGGCATTTTTTTTTTTTTGGTTCTGATATGAAAGCAATTCCTACTCATTACAGAAGAATCAAATTCTTCAGAAAAGTACAAAAAACGGGGGGAAAATCCACATTCTCACCATCTGGAGATAACCACAGTCAAAAGTTTATGTGTATTTCTACAGTCATGTCAGTGTGATGTAAATGTGCACACTTCTCACCACCTGATCTCTGGGTATAATACTGTCTTACTGTCTTCCGGTTTTCTTCACTACAACCCTCAGTCATCTTTATACGTCAGTATGTTTAATATGTATTATTGTTTCTAATGGCTGCTGAGTACTCCATAGGACAGTTGTATAAACACTCATCTTTAGATGAGTATCTGTCAGGGTCCAGTCAGGAAAACAGAAACCATATTAGGTGTTTTAAATGGAGAATATTTTATATAGCAAATTGGTTACACAGGATAGGAAAGAGCTGAGAGCAGTAAGGAATTACTACCACCCGTGGGCTAGGGGTCACATGGGAGGAGGCGGTGATGGTATCAGAGGCCAGAAGCCAGGGCCTTCTGGTGGGAGCTGGAACCGCAGAGGCGCTCTCCTCAGGAACTGGAGCCCTGGGAGAGATGCATGGCACTGTTCTTTCACGGCTGAGGTGCCCCTCAAAGCAGGGGAAGCTGGAGAGAAATGCCTTGGCTTCTGGTTTCCTACCTTCCAATGTTCTGTCTGGGCCTCCCACTGGACAAAGCTGTCTTGCTGCAGCCAGAGGTCAAAGGAGTGTGAGAAATAGCTTTCTCTCTGACACAGAGTAGAGCACAGGCAGAGCCAGGAATTGTTCTGAGATCAAACAGGCAGATGACTGGTAAGGATGAGAATCAGTCAACTTAGTTCAAAGGCTCTTTGTGTGTCCGAAAAAACTTGGTAGAATTAACGAGATAATATCTTTTTAGTACTTTTGTATGCCCTGCACTGGCTGAAGTCCAGTTGGGAATACAAAGAACTATAGGACATGACTCCTGCTCTGTGGTAAAGTTCAGTAGGGGAGATAATAGGAACACTAACGCCTGCTGTTTGTTGAACATTTACTAACTGCCAGGCACTGTGCTCAGCCCTTTACGTATATCATCATTTTAATCTTCATAGCTCATAGCAACACATTCATTTCTTTTGAACATTTACCTTGTTTTGTCATTATAGAAATGCATACCTGGTTTAGTGCAGGATGTGTTCCTGGAAATGAACGTACTCACTGAGTCAGCACTATGCAAGGTCTTGATACTTGAGCCCCTGCAGCACAGCGTTCTCGTCTTCAGATGTCGG
This sequence comes from Cacajao melanocephalus, assembly GCA_963573385.1. Classification (NCBI taxonomy): domain Eukaryota; kingdom Metazoa; phylum Chordata; class Mammalia; order Primates; family Pitheciidae; genus Cacajao; species Cacajao melanocephalus. The sequence goes on along the minus strand of CAUYLG010075974.1, from coordinate 77,587 downwards.
CAGTCACCCTTCCAGGCAAAGTCCCCAAGGCCATGTCAGACATCCATCTTTGCCCGTCATACTCCCCATTTCTGACAGCTGCAGAGTAGTCCATCCAGGCTGCAGCAGTTTTTATGATATCCTCTCTGAGTTATCAACGTGGTCACCAGTGGCTAAACGTCTGCTGGTCTTTGCTCTGTGTTCTGTGGGGTTTTATCTGGGAAACTGGCATTTCAGCATTATGTGCCAGATTCTTCCTTTGCTAGACAACTTTTGCAAACCATTATGGGTGTTACCCACAATGGGTAGAAACCATGGACAAGAACACAAAATAAACGATGAGAAGAGAGGCTTCAGCATAGCAGGCACATGCTGCAGAATTGAATTGGCTCAGAACGGGGTGGCAGAGCCTGCTGGCTGAGAGCTTTAGCTGTATGATGGGTTGTGTTTTTTTCTCCCTGGCTGAAACCATAAATAGTACTTGGAGAAAAATAGATACATATCAAAACTGTGCTCTTGTGGCTTGTGTGTATGTATGCTTGGTTGTTAGAAATGATTTTGGAGACAGCAGTTAAGTGGCTGGGCTCTTGCATTGGCGAAGGCCTGCCTCCAGCTTTGTCCTGTGAGGACAAGGAATGTGTCTTGCTTTGCTCTTAATTGTGTCTTTATCTCCTAGTATGTGGAAACTTAACAAATATTTATTAGCAGCTGGATGTATGCACTACTGTATAAAGCTATCCTCATTTTACAGGCAAGGACATTGAGGCTCAAATAGGTTAGATAAACAACTAGCAAGTACTAGAGTTGGTAATGGTGGAGTCTGTCTGATGCCAGGATGGGGCTTCCTGAGGGTTCCGTGTGTGCATAGAGCCTTCTAAGACCACTGGATTTTCCAGAGAGAGAGAGAGCAGTAAACTCAGAGATTGCAGTAGTTCAAACATGGGTGCACCCAGATTTTGTGGGGCCTAAAGCTTGTATGACATAGTGGCCTTTTTATAAAAAATCCCCACAGAATTATACGTACACACTTAGGAGTAAAATTATGTGTTGTTTAGGCTGAGAAAATAATCGCAAAATTACAAACTGTTAAAAGCTTATGCACATTACAAACATGGTCCAGTCTGAAAAATAACAGATTGACGCTGTGAATTAACTGCCCGACACACCTTTATAATAACATGTCCCTGTATGTTACTTTTTTGCTGTATGCTTTTTGGTTGTCTCTTTATGTGACATCAGTTTTGTAATCTTTCTCTACTGAGAGATTGAAAAGATAATTCAGTCTTTCCTCTAGCATGGCTGAGGAAATTTGTTTTTTATTTTTGATAATTGGATGAAGAACGCACACAGCTTCCTACACAGATGTCCCCTGCTCACTGCTTGCAATGTTGCTTCCCTCAAGCACAGGGACTCTGATTAATTGCATCATGTGACTCCCACCCAGAAATAGAGGAACAAAGCATGAGCGTTTGTGACTGTACATGGTGCATTACCGGGGACACTCCTGCTGGGTGAGAACTTGCATTTTGAACGGGCAGCAACGGGCACCAAACCCCCATGGTGGTTTTATGTGTCTGATTACTGGAAGGTTCTGTCATAGGTTAGATTCTGGTTCTGTGGTTTCAGAACTTGTTTCTCCTCCACCTTCCCAGAGTTCCAGTGCTGTGCACTGTATGACATGTTCCTCTTGTCATATGACTTTCCCCCTCATTCTTAAATGTTACTGTGATTTCCTGAAAGCCATTTCCATGGCATGGTGACTAGCGGTAATTCATAGCGGTATACATAGATGTGACCGCAAACTACATAGTCCATCCCACTGAATCCTCTCTGAATACATCCCCGCCTCTTAGCTGAATTCCAGTGCTACCTGGAACAAGGTGAGATAGAGGTTTTAACCAATTGTTAAAAGATCTTGCTTTGGCACATTTTATGTAAACACATATCCATGTGAATGCATTGCTAGGGTCCACCCCAATGTCTTGGAAGGAGCGTGCACAAGAGGATCTCTGAGGCTCTCTCAACCTCACAGCATGCCTGCCTCTAGCCCAGGGGAACTCTGGCTGCCTTGAGTGAAGACGTTTGCATGGAGGAACTGGGATGGAGCTGGGTGTGAAGGCAGTAGGACCGGGAACAGCCTCCATGAGGAGGCATGTTTTTACAGTGGAGATCATAATTAAATGGCCAGTGAGCTGTGAGGACAAGACAATGGCGTAAATGATGAGAATGGCCATCCCGAAACCAGTCCATGTTGCTGATTACAGCGGAGCTGCTGACATCCATGAAGCACTTCTGGTGGCTGGGTGAGTTTCTCCAGCCCTATCTCAGTCAGTCTCCAGGCCATGGGCTGAACTGTGGCTTCCAAAAAGATACTAAGTCTTAACCTCTGGTGTCTGTGAATGGGACCACCTTTGAAAATGCAGTCTTTACAGATGCAGTCAAGTTAGGATAAGAGAAACAGGATGAGGGCGAATCCTATATGACAGACATCCTTATACAGGGAGAAGAGACATGGGGCACAGACACACGGGGTGAGAGTGCCGTTCAAGGCAGAGGTTAAAGTGCTGCCTTCAGGCAAACACCCAGGATTGCTGACAACCAGTAGATGCTTATCATGTGATAAGCATGAGTTTGGTGGGCCATTATGTAAGTAGAGACTTTGCTAATAGTGTAAAGACATAAGCCTGAATAAGGGCTACAGCAAATTCAAGAGTGGTTAATAAAATTAGAATGAGTGTTATTGAAGCTGTGGGTAAATTAATAGTTGAAGCTTGGAAGGGTCAGGGGAAGGAACATGGCCCTGCCAACCCTTTGGTTTTGGATTTCCAGCCTCCGAAACTGAGAGAGTACATTTCTGCTGTTTAAGCCCCCAGTTTATGGTGCTTTGTTATGGTGGTCCTAGGAAACTGATGCACTCCCTGCCCTGACCCTACAAGGTAGGTGCAGTCATAGCCCCCACTGGCAGAAGAGGAAGCTGAGACACAGATTAAGTGACTTGTTCATGTCACGCGGCCACTCACGGTAGAGCCTGGGCAGCGCCTCCACCCTCCTCTCTGTAGAGAGGCCTTGCTGGTGGTATTCACGTGGTACATGGACCACTGGCCCATAGCAGCAGGGCTCTTACTCCTCAGTTGATGAAGACAATCTGCCTTGTTTACCTACTGGGGGGAAGCTGTCGTCTTTTATCAAACCTGCTGGTTTCCCATGTCACAGACCTCACCAGGGCACCTTCTGTGGCACATTCTTAATTTCCTCTTCCCATAAAAATCTGATTCCTGACTGCCCCACATATTCTGCAGTTCCTGTCCCCCAGCTCTGCACAACTCAGCTTACATCTTAGCTGACACATTTCAAACTGATAAACTTGGCAAAGCACCTACCCTTCATGTGAGGGCCTTCTGGAAGCCTAAGAGGAAAAGCAGCTGGGCCAGGGCTTGTGAGCTGCTGTTTACACAGGTTTATTGGCAAGCCTGTGTGTTCCAGGACCTGGGTCAGGTGCTGTGGGAATGCAAAGATAAACAGAACATTGCTCCTTTCCCTACCTTCAGTATTACATGTGGGTTCAAGCCTTTGAACATCAAAACCTAGTTTCTTATGGATGTAAAATTTTGACTGTGGTTATCTCCAGGTGATGAGATGGTGGTTTTTTTCCCTCTACTTTCTGCTTTTCTGGAGAATTTGATTCTACTGTAATGAGTAGGAATTGCTTTTATAACAGAACCAAAAAAAAAAAAAAAGCCCATTGCATTTCGTGAAAAAAAATCATCTAAAAGGAGATAGATCTTCAGTGAGAAGTGAAGGACGCCTACACTATCACCATCTTTCTCCTCTGCAACACCTGGAGCCTCCTAATGGGGAGGCTTTCCAACCTGGTTCCTGGCACAAGTAGAGGGGCAGCAGGAAGCCCACAGGAAAAGGGAGTAAGTAAAAGAAAGGAGAAAGGCAGAGAGTTGATGGAATTCCTGCTCAGGGTCCCAGGCGCCACGCACCTTCTCTGTGGGCCCCTCCTGGCCACCCCAGCCTGGTCTCCAGGGCTTTGTCCTCCCAACCCCTTCAGGAGCCCACTCCAGCTCCCTAGGAACCAAACCAAACCTCCCTCATTCCAAGCCTTGCCTGCCTTCTCAGCCAGGCACCATTATTCTCCACCCAGTACCTGCTTCTTTCCTCTTGGGACAAGCACTAAATACAGCCTATGCGTCAGCTGAATGTATTGATCCTCTGTGATCGTTTGAGCATGCTATGACCTGATTCTCAATCACTGTAATTATTTGTTAATAACAACTCAAAATGAGTCCAAATCCTGGTCCTGCCACTTAAAATCTGTATGTCTATGTGTGTGAATTACTTATCTTCACTGAGCTATGAGTTAAGGCTACAGAGGCTTATCACATAGAATGATCATGAGCATTAAATAAGAAAATGTATGTGAGGCATCTAGTATCATGCCTCCCAAGTAGCAGGTGCTCAAACAGTGGGCACCCCTCCCTACAACTTACAGGTTCCACCTTCCCAAGAGGGTCTGACATATCACATATCATAGGCATTCTGTAAATAGTTGTTACTTAATGTCTCGTTTTCTGCATATACATCATTAATCTATCACCAAGGAACCCTCACTCAAAAGTGCTTGTCTCTTTGTACAGTAACCCCAGAAGCACAGAAAGCCTTAAAAATGTACAGACTTTCAAGTCATGGTCCTGTGATTCTTCCAATTCAGGTTGCACCACTCACTAGCTGTGTGTCTCAGCCAAGTACTAAACCTCTCTGAGCTGGTTCTGTAAGATGGAAATGACACTACCTTCCTCAAAAGAATTCTCATGAAGATTAAACAACAAAATAATATTGCTAGTATTTATTGAGCACCTACTTTGTGCCAGCCCTATACCTGTTCCAGACCTGAAAATACTCTTGTGAAAATGACTGGAACAACCCCAGCCTTATAACTCCCCAAAGACTGAGACGGCAGTAGGAAGCAAAAGATGCACTATTTTGAGTTTCTTAACCTTGAGTCAGGAACTCCTAGTGGATGCAGAGTTCATGGACATTTTAGAAGGGCATACCTTACTTCTGAAATTATTTATAATATATATATGTATGTGTATATATGTTTAGTTCCTTGGGAGAAGAACGATAGTTGGGTTAGACTTTTAGTGTCATCTAAAACTGATTTAAAGGAGCTTCAACGTTAATTCCTCCTGTAAAGGAAAGGAATCTCCCACAATATGCATGTTTTCCTATAGTTTATCATTCCAAAATATTTAATATCTAATTTGATTTTCTTTTTCCCTTTACATTCTCTTCCCAAAAAGTCTCATTTCTGTAGAGTGGACCAACCTGAATTTCTGGACAACTGTTTATAGGTTCTGCAATATAATTTGGCAGTAAGTCCGGGCTGTTTATAAGATGCCTCTTCAAGAGCCAATTTCATTTTATAATGGTTGAAAGCACATTGTTTTAGAAGCGCTATGACCCTCAGCATTATGGGTCATCTGGAGTGGGCTTGTGGATGTCAGTCATCATACTCACAGCTCTTGCCCTCCTCCAAGTGTTTAAATTATTCATCTATGACTCTCAAGCAATACTGTTTAGAGAAAATTTGTGAATCTGGAGTTGTCAAAATAGAAAACCTGAAATCAGCTTGGTTTTTATTATTCTCTAAATTGTCTCTGCTTGTTTACAGGAAATTTTGTAAGGCATAGAATTATCTTTCCAATACTAGTTGAGTAAACCATGTCATTCTTCTTCCTTCTGTGCCCCGAGTAGTCCTTGGCCAAAATGAGAACACGCTAAAAACAGTAGTGACGATATGCTTAATGGGTGTGTTTGCTGGTAGTTCCTGAAGATCACAACCAGAGTTCATACCCAGGAAAAAGGAGACACGAAGATACTGCTGTAGTATTGACTGACTGTTCTAGACTAGACTAAGGGGAACTGATGGTAGAGGTGGAAGGAAGGTTTATGTGAAGCTGTTCATGCTTCTGAAGGAGTTCACAAATGGTGTTGGCAGAGAATGGTACTACCTGCGTCTTGCCCAAAATAGTTCCCCTGTGGCTGCCCCAGGTGCATGAAGTAGTATTGTCATGATGCCTCTTAGTTGATAAACTGCCTTGAGTAATATCAATGACAAATAGGTCCAGGACAGCCACGGGCGTCTACTGGGATCTGATCTTTGTTCAGGCTGGAAGAGAAGATCCTGTGGGTATGAGTAGAGCAGAGGCATCCCCCTTTCTTGGGAAGGGGGAGGAGGTCCCCTGTATAGACCCTGGGCATCCCTATTGGGGGTTGCAAGGCTGTAAGAGAATCCTTAATTCCAACAGAGGCATGGACAAAGAGATCAAGGGGTCAGTTAAGACACTAGAAGATTCCCAGGGATGTCTCTGTTTCTTCCCTGTTTGGCTAAGGATGAGCGTCTTTTTTATTGAGACCTCATGGTCTTAGACTAGACTCCTAAAGAAGCCTCTTCTCTTTGAGGAACAAACCCAGTGGCTGCCAAAACCTGAAAGGGAATGGACCCTTGTGAGAAGGGAGCGGTACTTGATACAATCTGTGTTCATGGGGCTTTTTGCATGAGGGTGCTCTCCACTCACTGTGGCACGGAGTTGCTGGCAGTCAAGCGAGAGCTGTGTTACAACTGGGTTTCAGAGTTGGAGGACACAGTTAAGAACTGCTAGAACAGGCCGGGCACGGTGGCTCATGCCTGTAATCTTAGCACTTTGGGAGGCCGAGGCAGGTGGATCACGAGGTCGGGAGAGGTGGATCACGAGGTCGGGAGATCAGGACCATCCTGGTTAACACAGTGAAACCTCGTCTCTACTAAAAAATACAAAAAATTAGCCAGGTGTGGTGGCTGGCACCTGTAGTCCCAGCTACTTGGGAGGCTGAGGCAGGAGAATTGCTTGAACCTAGGAAGCAGAGGTTGCAATGAGCCAAGATCTCACCACTGCACTCCAGACTGGAAGACAGAACAAAACTCTATCTCAAAAAAAAAAAAAAAAAAAAAAGAACTGCTAGAACAATTGGAAAGGGAGGGAAGACATTTCAGAAAGGATGGAACCACAGAAGGGGAGCACTAAAATCATTGTACACTTTACGCAAATTATTGGCGGCCCTCTGAGCACACATGAATGGGTGAGACTCCGAGGTTTCCAGCAAAAAGCAACAGCAAAAGTCTGTAGGAACTGAGCAGCTTCAGCTGTGACTCATTGCAGGGGAGACAGTTTGGACTTGGAGTCTAGCCATATTAACTGCCTATTGGAACACAAAAGTGATTTTAAAAGAAAGATAAAAGAGCCTGGAGACTCTGTGTGGCCAACAGTATGTTCTGTACAATACAAATTACTAGACATGTGACGAAACAGGAGTGTATAAGTCATGGTTATGAGACAATTAGATGAAACTGACCCTGAGATGATCCAGATGTGAGAAATAGGAGACAAGTACTTCAAAATGGTGTTATAAATATGTTCAAAGGCTTAAAGGAAGCAAGAGACATAATACACAAATTGGGGATTATAAGCAGAGAAATGGAAACTACTTTTTTGTATTGTGCTTTAGGTTCTGGGGTACATGTGCAGATCATGCAGGATTCTTGCATAGGTACATATATGGCAAGCTGGTTTGCTGCCTCCATCCCCCTGTCACCTATATCTGGTATTTCTCCACATGTTATCCCCCATATTTTGTCAGATGGAGTCAAGAGTAGATTGGAAATGACAGAAGAAGTCACTGAATCTAGACTTACATCAATAAAAAACTTATCCAATATGAAAAAGAGAAAAAATTAGGAAAAAAAATCAACAGAGCATCAGGGGCTTGCAGGACAATATGAAGTGGTCTAATACATGTGTAATAGGAATCCCAGAAAAGGAAGAGGAGAGTGGCACAGAAAAAATGTTTGAAGAAATAATGGCCTAACATATCCTAAAACTGGTGAAGATATTAATTTATAGATAAAGCAAGCTCAGCAAACTCAAGGATATATACAAAGAAATCTGCACTGAGGTGTATCATAGCCAAAACGCTGAGAACCAAAGGAAGAGAAATTGTTAAAGCAGCCAGAGAGGGCAGAAAGATACATTATTGATAGTGAGAATAATGATTTTTAAAAAGCTGACTCCTTATTAGAAATAACGGAGACCAGATAACAATGAAACAAAATATTTTAAATTTAAATTTGTTTAGAACATTAAAATCTGTCAACTGTTAAATCTGCATTAAACAAAAATATTAAAAATGAAGGTAAAACATTTTCACATAAAAGCAGAACATTTGTTACCGGCAAAACTACACTGCAGGATATGCTAAAGGAAGGTTTTCAGGCTGAAAGGCAGTTGCACCAGATGGCAAAATGAATGTACAGGAATAAATGAGGTGTGTTTATATTTTATATGTAAACATGAATTTATGTATAAGTATAAATGTATATAGGACTGTATATGTATGTATTTTTCTTCTCTTGATTTATTTAAAAGCAGCAATTTAAAACACTTAAAAACTTTATTGGATTTGTAATGGGTATAATGTATAACCCAATATATATTATATAACATGTGCATATATATTCATATATATAAACATCAGCAATAGCCTGCAGGAATAGGATGTGGGGAGGGGATAAATAGAATTACTTTGTTTCCTGTCTTAAGTGGTACAACAGGAACCCTGCCTAGACTGTTATAATTAAGGATACATATTGTGATTATCATGTCAATTACTAAAAAAAATAAAAGATAGACAGTATAAGAATTAAAATGGTATGCTAGTAATGTTCAATTAAATGAAGAAAGGAAATGAGAATTGGAACAGATGGAACAAACAGAAAACAAATAGAAATATGTCAGACCTAAATCCAACCATCTCAATGATTATATTAGATGTAAATAAACATTCATGTAAAAATCAGAGATCATCAGACTGAATTGAAAGGGAAGACACCTAAATGTTATCTACAAGAGGCTTACTTGAAATACGGAGAAATAGGTAGGTTTAAAGTTAAATTGCAGAGAAAGATATACCATGCAACATATAAGAATAAGAAAACTTGAGTGACAATAGTAATATCAGACAGTAGACCTTAAAAAAAGGCATATGAACCAACATAAAGAGAGGCATTTCATAAGAATAAAAGAGCCAGTTCACCCAGAAAACCTGACAGTCATCAATATGTACGTACCTAGTAACAGAACTTCAAATTATTTGAACAAAACAAGACAAGTATAGGAAGAAGTAAACAGATTCTCCCTTGTAGTTGGAGATTTCAACACTCCTCTCTCAGCAACTGATGGAACAATTAGATTAAAAATTAGTAAGAAACAGTAGATCTTAAAAACAGTCAACCGTCTTGAATTGGTTTTTGTAGAACAGTCCACCCAAAAGAAGAACGTACTTATTTTTTAAGTGCATGTGAAACATTTGCCAAGAGAAACCATTGTGTGTCATAAATAAGACTCACATTTCAAAGCGTTGAAATGTTAAGAAGTTTATTCTCTGACCACACTGGAATTGAATTGGAAATTAGTATCAATATAATATCAACAAAATCCTAAATAAATGGAAATTAAACATGCTCTGGGGAGACCCCATTCTGGTGTCCAAAGCAAGAAAACCTGCCCTCAGGGTGGGTTATGGTCAGCCCATCACAGTGAGAGGAGAAGGCAGCTACCATTCACTGGGTCCTCACTGCACACACAGCACTGTGAACAGTTGTCTTAGATGGAATAATGTAATCTTCATACCACTATTCCTGTTTTAGAGGTGAGAAGAATGAGGCTCAGAAAGCTTGAGTGACTTGCCCACGGTTTCACAGCTAGTGGGTGGGTGAGCTGACGCTGGAGCCACGTCTGTCTGATTCCAGAGACAGACTTCTCTGGGCCATAGTAAAATATGGCCTTTTAATCATGCTTTGTATGGTCAAATTTTCTGTCTTAATGAGATTTTGGGACTATACCATGGTCTTTTCTGATGAAAATGTGTCCATGCCTACCTGATTTGTACTTTCTCACATCATTTTCCTCTTTCTATTAAAATTAAGCATGCACAGAAGTCTGCCCTGTGTACCTCAATTGAAGACATCCACTGACCTCCTAGATCTTGGTGAGATAGCTTCTGACAGTCCTTGGTCTGCTCATGTTTGTGCCCTATCAGGTCTCCCCAGGGTCTCACTGACTTTCTTCCTGCCTCTGAACCACCTCCCCACCCTGTTCCTCAAGGATTTGAATGCTCCTCACAGGCCAGGCCCTCTACTAGGCTAGAAGGGACTCTTCCTCTCACAAAATAGAGGCACACCTCATAGTCTCCTTAAAACATGGTCTGATACTTATCATTATGAAAACAATTCATGCCTGCTATAGAAAATGGAAGAAATATCTCTTATCACTAAGAGGTAGCTACCCTTAAGATTTTTAAAAAATATTTGTTTCCACTGTGTTACAAAAACCTCATTTTTTTTCAATTATAATTTCTTAAAACTTTCTCATTATTTCAGATTCTTTGGAAGCATCCTTTTTAAAGTATGGTGATGTACTGTTGAGTGAATGAATCATAGTTTACTCAGTCGTTCCAAAGGAAACACATTCTGAGGGCAGTCTTAATTAAAGGGGGATAAGGAGACACATACACACACATACCACTTATTTGTGTAAAAACATACATGTATGTGTGTGTTCACACACATACACACATGAAGATATGTACACATACATGCGTGTGTGTATATACATCCCTCTTTAATTGAAGCTTCAAGAAAAGGCAAAAGAAAGAAAATATTTATACATATTATGTTTATATACATACACATTTATCTATTGCATATGTATGTATGTATTGTGTGTTTGTACACATACACACACATAGATACTCTTGTCTGTCTCTTCTTGAGGTTCACTCAAGCTAAAATTCTTTAAGCAAAGTACATTGAGTTTCACTGAGGTTAGCTATGCCTCTCTCCCGCTTTTGCAGGAGAGCATGGTACTCTGGTCTCAGGAAGCCTGCTGCGAAGGTCTCTGCTGTTCCATACATGGGCTTCTTCAAATCCCAAGTCCCTAATTCCCCACCTGTATGAGCCTGTGTCAAGATTCTGCATACTGTTGAATGTGCCTTTTAACCTGTCTCCCTGGGATGATAAATTGTGCTAGTCAGAACATCTCTACCAGTCCTTCCAGAGGAGAGCCCTGAACTGCGATTTACTGGTGCTTATCACAGATGAGTGCTATTTACTTATGAGGCCTGCATTAGTGCCAGGTCAGTGGGAAAGTCTTTCTATCCTCCAATTCACTGGGCAGCATTTGTCCAACAATAGTGTTCATAGGCAGAGCTAGGAGTGCAATTTCGCAGCCTGGATGCTCCTTTAGTTCACGTTCAGTCGGCCATGCCATGCTTTGCAGTCACCTATCCCAGCTTCTCCATTACTTGGATGCCCAGTCTGGCTGCTTTGCTCACCACTTGTGACTAGAAACGATGTCCCTTAACACAACCTGAGTCCCGAGTTTGAATGCGGGATCCCGCTGCGTGACTTGGTGATATTTGAGAAAGGCATGCATATTGCTTTTCTTTGCTTTAGTTTCCTCAGCTTCTGACTTAGTCTGTTCAGGCCACAGTAACAATACCATATGTTGGGTGGCTTGTAAACAACAGACACTTATTTCTCATAGTCTGGAAGCTGGAAAGTCCAAGATCCAGGCACTGACAGATTCATCATCTGGCAAGGGCCCATTTCTCATAGATGCTGTTTTCTCACTGTGTCCTCATGTGGCAGAAGGGATGAGGGGTCTCTTCAGGGCCTCTTTTATGAGGACACTAATCCCATTCACGAGGGCTGTGCCCTCACAACCTAATGACCTCCTGAAGGCTCTACCTCCTGACACTGTTACATTGGGGATTAGGTTTCAGCATAAAAATCTGGGGAGGGGGGACACAAACATTCAGCCCGTAGCAACTTCTTAACCGGAATAAGAGTAAAATCCCCCTTACTGAGTTGTTCAGAAGTTTCAGTAAGGAAATACATGAGAGAAAATACTGTAAAATGAAGTAATATGCCATGTATATTTATTGTTTTAATATAGGATATACCTCCACTGATGTTTGATTTATATAAATCAGAGACCACTCCTGATAACATGTATTTTTTTTCTGTAAAAAAAGTATTAACTAAACTTGCTTGGTCAGTGAAGTGAGTGTTCCCTTAACTTCCTGATGCCAGCATTATAAACAGTGTCTGTAGTTGGCCTTTACCGGGGAAAAAAATCATGTGGCTACTTTAGCAAATACTGGGTCCTTTAATTCGTAGCCTTCAATGCAATTTTTAAATTGTCAGAAATGATAAAGTTGTATTTTTCTTAAATAAGTGGAGAACTCTTCATTGGCTGGCTCCGTGGTGAGCTCCTGGATCCAAGCGTTTTGATGAAATGTAGACGTGGCCATCTCTGTTTCCAGGAAGATTAGCTCTGTGCCGCTGGTGGTGGAGCTCTAAGGAGGAAGAGTGGCAAGTAGGGTAGATATAAGGTGACCTTTTGTGGTGGCAGTGACATTTAGGGCAACACAGTGACCACTGAGTAGCATTATGTGAAAGACGTGTTGATTTGTGACTGCAGGGGACATAGTTTATTGTAGAATGTTGGGGAAGTACAGAAAAGCATAAAGAACAAAAAACAGCTGTATTGCAACCGTGCAGGTGAACTTTTGTAGTTTAGCTGGGTATTTATTCAGAGTATTTATGCAGTGTCTCCTGTGAGTCAAGTGCTGGGATGCATCAGTGACCAGGATGAAATTCCTGTCTTCATGTAGCTGATGTCCCAGTGGAAGTAGAGGAAGACAGGGAATAAATGAGTGATGAATCCTACAGGGAAAAATAAAGGGAGAAAGGCAATAGCAGATGTAGGGGATCATGGGAGTGGAAAGAAGAGTTTGGTTTTCTTTTAATAACTAGTGAAGGCAGGAAGGATTCATTTGAAAATGGCAGTTGAGCAGAGATCTCAAGAAAGAGGGAGTAAGCTGTGTGGATATCTGAAGGAGAAGTACTTCAGCTAAAACAGCAAGTGCAAAGGCCCTGAGGCAGGAATGTGCCTGAAACGTTTTTGCAGCAGCAGATCAGACTGACTGGAGCAGAGAGAACCAGAGGGGAGAGCTGGAAAGTAGGAGAAGCAATAGAGTCAAGTCCTGCCCCTGGAACATTTTTCCTTCTCTGTGAGATGCTGTCTTTGTGTGTAGAACCTTGCGTAGGAATGCCAGTCGATATGTGGAAAATAATGGAAAATGTCAATTTGGGATAAGGGAGGCGACAACTTCCACGACACTGGCCTTTGTTTTCAGTTGAGCTTATGTACATAGAGGCAGTGTGTTGTGATGGAGACAGCATGGGTGTTGAAGTCGTAGGACTTGTGTTCAACTCTTGACTGTGTCATGGCCAGCCCTGTGTCCTTGGGCAGATCATTTATCTTCTTGGCGCCTCAGTTTCTTCACTTATAAAACTCAATGTAGAGTTTTTGAGAGACTTAGACTTGCAATGCATGGTAGATACTCAAACAAAGCCATTTTGCCTGTATCTATTGATACGGAATTGCTATAGTTTTTCTCATGATGGAAAGAAATATAGTCTACTACAGCTAACTCTCAATTATGTTTTCTTAGATGGCGCTGTTTCATCTGGAACCATATGGTTCAATAAAGAAGCCAAAAGACACGTGTGGCCATTTAAATTTAAATTCATTGAAATTAAATCAAATTGCTCAATTCTTCAGTCATACTAGTTATATTTCAAGTGGTGGCCAGTAGCCCATGTGGCTGCTGTTTTGGGCAGTGTAGAATAGAGACCATTTCCAGCATCACTGAAAGTTTTATTGGATGGCGCTGCCCTGTAGTAAGTGGCAAGCTTCTACTTATTCCGAGCTCTTGCCTGTGTATAGGGAAAGTGGTAACACCTTTCTTTATGGTAGCATTCATAATTTTGTCTCTGGACCTCCAGGAGCACAGTCACATTGGGTGCCCACAGTGGGCAAGGTGGGATTTCAGAGCCCCATGACGGGTTTCCTGAATCCAAATTTCTGTGGGTAAGGCCCAGGGATCTGCCTCTTTAACCGCTTCCTCTGTAATTCTGATTCAGGCTAAAGTTTGAGATTTGAAGCTCTAGAGGGCATTGTCAGAATTTATTAAGGCATGCAGCCCATCCTAAAATGCTCAGACGATGCAAGCTACAGAATTTCAGAATATTAGTGTTAATTGCATATTGCTTTGGTGGATCACTTCCCTTCATCGTGGTCCACTTGAGATTAAACGAATTTGTTGGGCTCTGTGGACTCCCCTGGAGATAGCATTTCATGTGCTCTAATAAAAGTTGCCAACATGTTGTTTGTGCTTTCAAAATATTCCTGAAATAAATGGTGCTCTGTGTTGGTTGATTAGATTTATTTAAAGAAATAAGCCCAATACCCAATGGCTTACAATGTACATTGAAAAAAAATTCAACAAACCAACCGCAGAATTGAATTAAACAGCAGTGGCCACAGTTTTCTTAAAAGAATGTGCCAGATGGACACTGGGCACAGGGGATTACTAGACCAAGAAGATAAACAAGATTTAAATGGAATTATTTCTCATTCCAAATCAGGATTTTCTGCTGTGTTTGCAGCAACGACTTTGAGGGAAATGTGGCCTGCAAAGAGTTTACCATCATGGTGCCAGTTGTGTGTTTGTCCAGTGATAAATCAGTGGATTTATGGATTTAATTTCCTCTTCTTGCCAACTCCCTTCCTATCTGAAGATACGAATTTAAAAGTTAGGGTGTATATCTACAGGTAGTAAAATTCCATTTTGTTCTTTCTCAGTGGCTGAATCCTGTATGGAATGAAAATCACAGGAAAATCTTGTTAAAGATGTGTCAATGCATTACACTGTAGAGATTCATGTGCAGAAGACTAGCTGGCTCTGCATTAGTTCTGTTCCAGGAAGGGCTTTGTTCTAACAATTGTTTTCTCTGGAAAGTGATGGGCGACTCAGTCTTTTCAGATCATATCCACACCCATATGGTAGCTACCCCGGCATTTTGGTCTGGCTCCCCCAAACTTTTTAACTACCCCAGCGAGTAGACAGCATGGAGTTTTCTTATGAAACCAAGCTCCTTCTTTTCACTGAGCAGCATTTTTTGGGGGTTTCGCTTAGGGCAGTTCTCATTTGAAACTCTCCTCAGGGGTAATTAAGACTGTTCAGCTTCACCCCCTTTAGTCTGCAGTTTCTTGCTTTGGAAACTGTTCCTACCTCATACCTCATCCAGAGAGACCTCTGCTGTGTTAGGATGCTCATGGTTACACATGAATGAAATTTAGTTCAGGCTAGCTTACATACAAAGCAGAGTTATTGTTCCCTGTAATTCGAAAGTTCAGTGTTGGACTTCAGGCACAGCTGCATCCAGGCTTGCACTTGCTTCCTCCTCTCTCTTGGCTGCAGCTCCTTTGGCACATTGGGTTTATTCTCAGAGATGCTTTTTTCATGTGACTAGGAAGATCTTCTATGACAGTTCCAAGGCAGCCTCTTCCTAACAGGGCCATGTGGAGAGAGAACCCTTTCTCTCTGGCATCGACATACAAACAGGAAGGGTTTTTACCAAGCTGTGAAGGTCACACATCCATTCCTGGATGAATTGCTGTGGCAAGGAGGGTGAGCTCACAGTGGCCAGCTTGGCTGGGGGTGTGGTCAGCTATGCCTGGACCTTAGGCAATTGCTCGGAAGAAGGGGGAAGCCTGTGGCACAGAGAGAACAGAGGTCCTCTCCACCACTCCAGGCAGGGCATGCCCAGACCTCCCATCAGCTTTCGTTTGCATGGGGTTCTTATAGCTCAGCCCACCCCTGTCTTTGCTCGAGGGAGCTCTGTTCTTACTTGCTGCGTTTGGTTCTAGCCTGGGCCTATAAAGCAGTCTTATGGGTGTGAACCCCTCTCCTCACACCTGACCTCAGTGGTGGCGGCCTCCTGGAGTTGCCATGGAAACACCATGATGTCAGGGCCTCTTCTGATTCTGGTTTGTAGGACCTGGGAGACCATACTGACCTTGCAGGTGAAGGAGCTACACACTTGCAACCTGCCTGTGCCCCTCCCTGGCAATGTGAAGTTAACTTTTCTGAGCCTCATGTGTTTCATCTTTCAAATAGGGACAGTAATCACAGCTATATTAGAAGGCTGCTGTGAAAATTAAATCAAATTTGGCACAGAGAGCTTGCATAGCCCGTTGCCTGGCATGCGGTTGATGCCCATTCCCTGTGGCTCTGCTCCTCCAGTGTCTGTCTTCTCTCTTCCCGTCACTGGCATGCATGCTTCTGCTGAGGCAGATGGATGGATTTCTTGTTCTTCTATAGATCGCCAGGTAGTCCAGGAAGGTGGTAAATTGTGCAGTTAAACATGTGGGTTCTGGATCAAGACTACCCAGGTGAATCTAGGCTCTGGCTCTTGCCAGCTGTGTGTCTATAGGCCAACTCCCAAACTCCTCTGTGCTTAGTTACTTCACTTGAAAAATAAAATAGGGAGTAATGAGGATTACATCAATTGAGATGGTTTATGCAGTTGGAATGATACCAGCACTTAGTAAGCAATCGATAGGTTAATTACTACTTGTGCCAGGACTAGTCTTCCCTTGTGCCTTTCTGGCTTTCCAGACCTGTCAGGGTTGAAATGAGACAAGGGCCCCGCCTCTCCCTGACTGTGGGGTATGCGCCTTCAGTGGTTCTTCTGGTGTTAGGAAACCTGTCCATTCTGCCATGTGAAGGTTTTCCTGGAAATACCTTTTTCTGGCTCAGAGTATTTCTTTATTTCCAGCTAAGCACTGGCCCAGCTCGATCATATCAAGACATCAGAATACCCTGTTTCTGTTTCACTTATTTCTCAAACCTTTATTGAAGTGTGATATTCCTGTGTGCAAAGTACGTGAATAGAATTGACTTACTACAAAGTGAGCACACACATGTTACCAGCCCTGAGATCAAGATACAGAATATTACTGGCACCCCAAAAGCCTCGCTAATGCTCCCCTAATCTTATTCTCCTCCTGACTCCTTTCACCTCCCTTCTTTCCAAAGGATACTGCTGTTCTAACTTTTCATCATATGTCAGTTTTGCCCTTTTTTGAACTTTGTATAGATGGACAGATGGACTGACACAGTTTATATTCTATGTCTGGCCTTTTGTCAATCACTGTTATGTATCTGTTATCTCTGTGGTAATGCGTAGCAGTAGTTTTATTTTTCTGTGTAAAATTCCATTGTGTGAACATACCACAATGTTCATTTTATTAATACTCCTGGTACATATTTGAGTTTTTTCAACTGAGGGTTATTTTGAGTATTTATGCTTATGAACATTCCTGTTGAGGTCTTTTGTATTCCTTACTCATTTTCATTGGGTAAAATCCTGGGGTTAGAGTTGCTGGGCTGTGAGGTACATGTGCTTATCTTCAGCGCCTGTTGCCAAACAGTTTCCTGAGGCAGCTGTCCTGCTTTAGTGCTGCCCTCCTGCCAGCAGCGTGCAGGAGTTCAGTTGCTTCGCATCTTTTCCTATGCTCAGCATGGCCATTATTTAGTTTTTAGCCATCCTGGTATATATTGGCCTATGGGTATCCTATTTTGTAAAGTGCCTATCCGTACCTCCTGCCTCTTATTTTTAATTGGATTATCAGTCTTCTCCTTATTGATTGGTTTAAGTTCTATATTCAGGCCATTTGTTGGTTTTAAATGATGCAAATATCTTGTCTCTCACTATGCGGCTTGGAATTTTACTCTCTTTATGGTGTTTTCTGGGGTGGGAGATGTCTTATGAATTTTATTCTTTGCATGTTGATTCTCTTACACATTTTAAAGCAAGAGCTGAGAAAATGTGGGTTTCCTCCGCTTGTTGAGCAGGGTATACAGCTCTATATGGCTTTGTTCTAGCTTCAACCAACACATCTCTAGCTGGTAAACTGGTGGTCTTCCCCCCCCCCGAATTGCTTCTTCATTATGATTTAAAAAACCACCTTCTCTCACCTTTGCCTCTGGCTTACATGTTAGACCTCTTTTTAAAGGACTCTAAATCACTGACTCTTTGGACCCTATTTTAGACCATGGAGCCAGAATGTGCCGTATTTTAAAGAAGAGCAACAAGCCAATCTAGTATTTCCTTTAACCATTTTCCCCTAAAATGGTTATATGATGGGCAGGCCTTGAAAGAAAAAGAGGAGTTAAGGGTTAAAATACACGTAAATTATAATCATTTATTAAACAAACAGTATTGGTTATAATGAGCATTCATCAGTCCTTTAGCTAAGCACATCGCATAGATTAACTCATTTTGACTTGGTAAACTCTGTGAAGCTTGCCTCATTAATAAGCTCATTTTATAGATTGATAAGTGAGGTACAGTTCATTTCTAAGGTTACGTAGTCAATAATTTTGTTGAAGCCTAGACTCAAGCTGGGCTCTGATGGACCCCATAGCTCAGTATTCTGCGCTGCTCTGCTAGTGAGGATGTGTCCTTGGTTTTTGCAGTTTGCATCAAGCTAATCAAACCACATTTCAGGCTTTCTGCTATGAATAGTTTGGTACTGAGGAAAAATTGGGTAGCTTCTCCTTCCCCAGTTCTCCATCACAGAAATAAATCAGTGAAGTCAACTCTCATCTTAGTGGCTTTTAAAGTTGTTTACTGAAACGTCATTCCAGATGGCACTGTGTCTTGTTCTCCTGGTACGGTTGGGAGAGCCGGGAGGTTCTGGGTAGACCAGGAGGGACTTCAGTAACCTGGCTTAGAATTCTGTATGTAAAAATCATTGTGGTTTCAGTTTTCCTTCTAAATGTAGCCTGGTGTCCAGCCTTCGCAGCAAATGACTGCCAGGTCTCAGGAACCTAGGAGAGGCTAGTGATTTGATTCTCTGGCTGCTTCTAGACCCTCTCTGTATTCACTGGTTAAAGACCCTTGCTTTATACCCCACTGGCTCACAACCAGGAGGGGTTCAAAGTAGAGAGTGGAAACTGGCTGTGGCTGGGAAGATAGGGCCTTTAGAAGGAGAAGCATTGAGTAGGATTCAGGACGCTGTGCTGGTCTTTCTATGTTGTGGGCAGCTTATTGTCGAGACCTGGGACAGAGTTAGGATTGGGTGTGTCCAAGGGCTCCAAGTCTCTTAGGTTCTTGGCTATGTTTGGAAAGGAGTAGTAGGTGTGCTGCTTTTACTTGTTCTTTCAAAAGTCGGTAGCAATGTGCAGTGAGCCACAGACTTTACCAAAATTGAGGTCGAAGCTGCCTCTACATGGCGGAGTTGTGTGCACTGAAGGAGAAAATCACACAGAAGCCGAGGACTGCGCCTGGCTCCCCCTTGCTGAGTGAAGCACCATCAGTGCCTTGGGACCATAACAGTGGTGAAGTTAAGTCTCTCTGGGACTGTTAAAACTCACTTATTTGTCATCTGGAGGGGACTCTTGCTGCTTCCCTTCTCTCTTTAACCAGAGGGTCTTGTCTTGTGCTTCCTCTTGATTATTGATTGCCTCTTGCAATGGGACTTCCCTTCACATTTAACTTGAAAATAGTATTTTCTCAATTTTATGGCCTGTGACTTCCACCCGCCCATTGCTTCTCTCTCCACGTAGGTACTGCCTAAAGCATAAACAGCTGTTTTCTGGGTAATTTTCCACATTGTATTTAGCAGTAGTGAAGGGCTCTGGGAAAGATTGCCCTAGCCTGAACCAGCCGTCCATAGACACAACTACAACGGCAGCCTAAAGACTGGCTGTTTAAGGAGTTCAGAGCTTAGTAATCGCAGGGAACAATTTGCTTTCTCTCTTCACTAGTGTCTGTCTGGAGACAATTGCAGAAACTTTTAGTGGCATCTGAGAAAAATCTTGTCCTTGAAGTTGGAGATTAAAAAAGGAAAGCATAGTTTCTTCCATTTGTTAACTAGTCCCTATCCATTTAAATTTTTGCCCTCTGCAATCTCAGGGAGATGACTCTGAGTCTGTTTTTTTCCAGTTGGGTAGGATAGGGGAGAACAGAAGCCTCAAGGATGCTTAAGGACCCCTTCCCGGCACTGTCACTGCAAGGAAGTCTCGTCGAGTCCTGAGGCAGGAGCACGCCTCTGTGTGGAAGCGCTTCTGGTGGTGTTTGGCTTAGTTTGCCTACTGCAAGTTGTGACTAGAAGGTCTGAGTCCAGGAGGAGGGGCATGAGGAGCAGGACATATGGTCAGTCTTGGAACTGGACCCCGGCTATCTTCTGACAGGGAGCTTTGGGGCAGAAACAGTTTTCACTATGGCAGCCAAGTGGGGACTTGTATGTCCCCGTAATGCTTGGGTGATGATCTTGGAGGTGGTGGGCTGGGAGAACTGTGGGCTAGGAGCCTGCAGGACCAACTGAAGAGCAGTGTGACCCTGGGTGCCACCTATTTTTCCTCTAGGTTAACAGTGTGTTTTTGTTAAGGATGGCACCCAAAGAATAGAAATATCAAGATATTAGGGAAATTCTGCAGCACCTCCTGTTGTCTTTTAATAAGCTGTTATAAAGTGATCACTAAGAGAGGAAATAATTATTGAACTGAATAGAATTTGTGTAACTCTTCCTTTAAAGGACCCATTTTCCACTGTTACCTTTTGAGATAATGATGCACGTTAATTCATACTGTGTGTGAAACAGTGGTCTGTTTGTCTTCTTACTGCAAAATTCTATCCTAAGATTGTTGGGGGGACTTGGCCCTCCTTGTGGCCGAGACTTGGTGCCTGGGTCCTTGTCACTGGCTTCGCCCACACCCTTCTGCTCTGTGATTCCACACACTCAGAAACTCTATTCTGTCTCCCGTCGCTGTTCTAGGCTGTAGTCTCCCCTGGATTTTGATGAGGCTGGTCCTCCTTCATTCTGGGGCTGCCGCAGCCACCATGGGCCTAGTAAGAAATAGGAGGAGGGGCCCCTCTGGGTGAGTGCAGACCCGCTCCAGGGTGCTTGGTCACTGTGTGCAGTGCAGATGAGATTTCAGCCTTCATTACTTTCCTGACCTGGCATTCTTGTGCAGTGAGTGGCCTGTACAACTGCAGCCCCGTGGACTCTCATGGTCAGGACAATACATAGATGTTCAAGAAACATTAGTTCCCTACATCCCTTCATACTCAGTATAAATTCACTCTTTTCTGAGAAGAGAGTTGCCAAATTTAGAATTTTTTGAGGCCATGTGATATAGTGGGAAGTGTCTGACCTTTAAAAACGAATGGACCTAGATTTAGATCCTGCCTGGCTTTGTACTTTGACACTTAGCCAAGTGTGTGAACTCAAGCAGGTTCCCTAACATCTCAGCAC
Organism: Cacajao melanocephalus; assembly: GCA_963573385.1. Classification (NCBI taxonomy): domain Eukaryota; kingdom Metazoa; phylum Chordata; class Mammalia; order Primates; family Pitheciidae; genus Cacajao; species Cacajao melanocephalus. Next base: position 56,327 of record CAUYLG010075974.1, on the reverse strand, counting down.
CTCATTCCCTTTATCTTTAAAATCGTAAAAACAGCATCGACCACATACGGTGGTGAAGAACATTAAGAGATCTAGTCTTTTTTAGAGCACGATGGACAAAACTCAGCCTGCAGGCCTGTTCCATCTAGCTAGTTTAGAATGATTTTTTTTTTTTTTTTTTTTTTAGATGGAGTTTCACTCTTGTTGTCCAGGCTGGAGTGCAGTGGCATGATCTTGGCTCGCTTGAACCTCCGCCTCCCAGGTTCAAGCGATTCTCCTGCCTCAGCCTCCTGAGTAGATGGGGTTACAGGCATGAGCCATCATGCCTGGCTAATTTTTGTGTTTTTAGTAGAGACGGAGTTTCTCTGTGTTGGTGAGGCTGATCTTGAACTCCTGACCTCAGGTGATCCACCCGCCTCCCAAAGTGCTGGAATTTTAGGCATGAGCCACTGCACCCACCCCTACAGTGATTTTTAAAGGAGGGGTTAAGAAGAAGACGAATGTGTGACAGAGTCTATGTGGCCCAGAAAACCTAAACTATTTATTTACTATTTGGCCCTTTAGAGAAAAAAATTGTATGACCGCCACGTTGGAGGACGAGCCCTGCCTGGCACAGAGCAGTGGCTCTACATGTGGTATTCTCCCCTCTTACAAATGTCTCCCTAGGGCTCTTCCATGCCTGAACATTTGGTGCAGAAGGCTTCCATTACCCAGATCAGACACAAAGGCCAAGGCGAGGCTGAAATGCAGATCTATTCAAAATGGAATGCCTTGGCAGTCCCACGTTTCATGCCTTTTTTCTATCTCTAAGTGGAAACCTCACTGAGGACCTTCTGTGCTAATGGTTACCGCAGGGGTGAGTGGCTCGTGATAATTTCTAACAAATAACCATGTTTAAGCTGAATATGAGTTGGCCATTTTTCTGACAGTCTTTTAAACTGGTTATTTATTTTCTTGGAGAAATATAACCCAAAATGGTTTGGTAATGAACTGCTGCTGTTGTTAGGGGACTTGTTCACATTACGGTGAGGGAGATTTATGTTCCCAGGTAGGTTTTAGTTGTGAAAGATTCAAGAATAATGTGGTCCTCTAAAGAGCAGAGAGACAGTGTTAATCAGTGCAAAAGGTCTGTGTTGCTGTGGCTGAGTATGTGTTCATAATTTATTTAATATTTTCTCCAGTTCTGTCATCAGGCATAATCATTGTGTGGAAGAGAAGAATGCAAGGACCAGCAGGAAGGCAAGCAATGACCAAAATCAAATTTGCATATAATTTTAGTGAAGTGGGCCCCAGGTTTCTTAACGTGCGTGTGTCCCAGTAACCTGCTTGGCTGTTGGGCCCGATCCGTTCTTGCGCTGCTGCTGGGGACCGAGGCACATTAGTCCGGAGTGATTCACAGATCAGACTTCAGGCTGGTGTACATTAGTGAGTTAGTCTCCATACACAGAGAACTAGTCCTCCCTGGAACCTGTGAAAACAAACACGGTATCAGTGAGACTCCGCCCACTGCCCTGTCTCTACCCAGGAGGCATGCAGAGGTCCAGTGTCATAGTGAGGTTGGTGTGGGGCCAGCTCTTCCTTGTCCTGTAGCTCCCAGAGCTTCCCTCACAGTCACAGAACTTGCCACCTCTTTGAACCCACCCCTCCTTTCCCAGAGAAGAGTCATTTGCACACAGGTGTTAGTGAGCCCAGTGGAATTTACCAAAGATTTTGTGTGGGAGACTGAGGATGGTTCTTACCTCACACACTCCACAGCAGACAGTCCCAAAATTTGTGATTAAACATATATTTTCTCCCTTCATGAGGTCACTCCACCACCCGAGGGCCCTTCCCATTGACTGGCTTTCTCCCGACCTTGCTTGAGTGCAGAGCCAGACCCGGTACCCTCCCTCTCCTCCCGTCCCCTTCCTTCCAGATGTATCTTAGGGTTTCAGTTCTTCTCCCCTCTCTTTCTAAGCTCTGGGTTCACTCATATTTTAGTGCAGAAAGCTCAGTTTCCTTGTGCTTTATCAAGGGTGGTCCATTTCCTTCAAGAGAATTGTTAGTTGCCAAGAGGAGCCATAATTTCTCCCTGTAGCAGCTTTGATTCCTGTTCTGAGTCTCTGCTGGTTGCATGGGACTTAGTTAGGTCCAGTTCACCCTTTGAGAGCTGATGGTCTAGAACTTGGTGGAACCTATAGCCAATTTGGGGCATTAGGCTATCGTGGTGCACAGAAGGAGCTGTTGGACAGAGCTAGATTTGAATGCTGGCTCTTGTGCTCCCTGCCTCGTGTTACCTGGAACAGGTTACTTAACATCTCTGAGCCATAGTTTCCTCAGCTACAAAATGTAAAGGCCACCACCATCCTTGCAAAGTCATTGTAATGATATTGTGGGATAATCTATGTAAAGCGCAGAGTGTGGTGCTTGTCAGGCCATGGATGTTCAGTGAACATTCATCTGCTTCCTGTTGTAGGTGGATTGTAGGATCAAGTTGCAGTTTCTTGGTTTCCCTTTAGGAAATGGCAAGGGACCGTTAACTTCCCCTAGGACCTGGGTCCTTGCTCTGCTGCCCACTGGGTCTATTTCAGGTCTGTAGTAGAAAATATTTTCACATTGACTATGCTCATTTTCTTGGCCACTGTCTCTTCCTTGAAGGAAGAATGAAAATATTTGCAGATTATTTTCACTCCCTTTTACCCCTCCACTAGTTCTTTTTTTTGGTTTTGTTTTTGAGACAGGTTTACTCTGTCACTCAGACTGGAATGCAGTGGTGTGTTCTTGGCTCATGTCAACCTCCACCTCCCAGGTTCAAGTGATTTTTCTGCCTCAGCCTTCCAAGTAGCTGGGACTACAGGTGCACACCACCACACCTGGCTAATTTTTGTATTTTTTTGGTAGAGACAGGGTTTCATTGTGTTGGCAAGGCTAGTCTTGAACTCCTGGCCTCAAGTGATCTGCCCACCTTGGCCTCCCAAAGTGCTGGGATTGTAGGCCTGATCTACCGCACCCAGTCTCTACTAGTTCTTGTGTCCCCACCCTCCATCCTTTCCTGGCTGAGGCTGACAGGCATGCCATAAATTCAGGAGGTAGACACCCTGGTAGGAGTTTGTCACTTCAGGCTTGGATCCCTTATAACACGTGAGTGATCTGGGAACTGTTACTATCTGGCTCTGAGGAAGGATCCAGGAGCGAGTGTTGAGGAGCAAAAGGAAAAAGATGATGAGGGCACAGAAGCTCCACTGGGAGGTGGCGGCACAAAGGGTAGAGTTGTTGAGGATAAGCCTTACCACAATCAAGATACCCACTTGGAGGGAGCCCTGTCCCCAAGGAAAGGTGGCAGGTGCCTCAGTGGACCAGATTGAACATGAGGAACTGAGCCTCACATTCTTACCTGAGGGCGTTCCAGCCTGTGCCCCTGTCGATGTGGCACTGCACATTTGCAGTTGGATTCTGAAATGGCTTTTCCACAAGTTCTATATCTATCCAGAGCGTAAGAGGTCTAAGCACCTAACGCATCTGCAGTCAGTTCTTGGCACTTTTCTGGGCAGCTCTAGTCAAATGGGAACCCTTGGGGTTTCAGAGCCTCACTTCAGAGAGGAGCTAGAGTCTAGTGCAGTATTTCTGGGTTTTCTCCTTTGGTGCCTGGTCTGGCACTGGGCACTGCTGAGTCAAAAGTAGCCTTTGAGGAGGCCGCGTCTCTCCATGGCAGGGACCAGGAGGAAGAAGCTAGAGATTTCCTCTGGCCCAAATGATGTTGGGGAGTCCCACCATCATTTGGAGGGTAAGGAAGAGATCTTTAATGGCTGACTTCGAACCTGGCAGCTCTTCTCCAAACAAACATTTCTGTTTGCATTATCACCTTATTATGAAGGCATCACCTCCTTCCTGCTGGGTCTGTTCCCACTGATAGCAGGAGTGCGGGCCTGTCAGGAGCTGATGCAGACGTTCCCATGCAGGACGCCTGCAGACAGCTGGATGGACTGCAGTGGCAGTCAACAGATAATGAGAAATCCATCACACATGCGTGCTTGCTCGCAGCTCCGAGCCGCATGCGTTAAGCTGTGAGTAATGTGATTACTTAAGTGGCATTTTATTTACACTTTTGCACAGAGCAGTGGCTCTTGCTTTTCCAATGCAGCTATCACCCAGATTTGATTTTAAAAAATCTCCTCAGAGTCAGAATGGCAGCATCACAAATACACTAATCCAGAGGAAACCAGTGGTATATTTTTAAAACTCTGTTATCAGCTTAAGGCAGAGGATATACTGGGGTCAACTACAAAATATAGTTACCATTTCTTGGTGCCTCCTGTGTGCTGGGTGTTTGGCATGTATGTCTCAGTTAATCCTTCTGTTAAACTCAATAGAATAGGCATCATTGCCCTCATTTTCAGATGAGGAAACTGAAGCCTAGAAGGTTAAATGCTTGTCCACAGTCACTTAGGCAATGGCAATAGAAACGTCAGGAAAAGTTACCAGTTACAAAACTGCCATAGCTGTTCATGTATTTCATGTTTTAGACCGGGAAGCAGAACCATTGATTTCAGCTCCACGCTGGGCTAAGAGCTGAGTTTTGTGAAGAGAGGCATGAGAAACAGACATCTGAGGCTGTGATGGGCAGCTCTATAATAACCCACACAGTATTGTTCCCAAATAATTCCAGCAGGCAACCCTGACAAGGTGCCTTCAATTCTAGCTGCGACTCATGTGTCCCGCTGGTAAATTAGATGAGGTGTCTGAGCCCCGAATACCTTATTTAATTGAGCCACAATTTGGATTTTTTTTTTTTTTGCAGGAGCTGTCACTGCCTTGTGGGTAAACGTGATTTCTGGGGCTTTCTCCTGCATGTTTCTGGCATGGGCCACATGGGCTATGTGTTGGTGGGTGAGCTGAGGGTCAGTCTCTGTTTATTTCAGATCTTTCATTTCTTAATAGGGTAGCAGAAATACCAGGACAAAAGAAATAAATGAATGGGTGACACTATTTGCCATGCCAGAAATTATAAGGGTTTGTGGGTCCATTCAGCTGCTTGGAAATATTTCTGGACTTTATCCATGATTGTGGCCCCAGAAGCTCTTCATTTTTACTTCTCAAGTCTGGGACATAGATGCTTTTCTCCAAGTCTATGCCACTGGTGTACATGGACCTTAAACTGCAGATTTGAGTGCTGTGTGAATTCATGTAGAAATGATTTTACTTTTCTGGGCTATCATTTCCCAGATATATTATAATGTTTCCCAGGTATTATAATGTTAGGGTGATGCTGTCTTCCCTATACTTACCCCAGAGGGCTTTAAATGAATGAGTAAATGATTGAATGAATAAGTAAATGAATAAATATATAGACAGTATACACATTTAAGAAGTAATCCTTGTGGATTTTTTTAAAATTGAAAAACAGTAAAGTAGAAGCAGGAAGAAACCCTTCGTATTCCCATAACCATTGTTACCATTTTGATTTTTCTCTAGTCCTTTTCTGTATTCCCTTCTCTTCTTCTTTTAGTGGGTCAACGGCACCGTGTAAGGATGGTTGAGGCTTCCAGGATGTTGGTGGAGGTGACTGTCCTTCCTTTGCAGGCCTCTGAGCCTTGGCAGGAGGGGTTCGGTGCACAGGGGTGGACCAAATGTTTTATGAGGTGTGGTTATGAGGTGGATGAAGTGGTTACTGTGGCATCTTTAGTCTTCTTTCTTATTGTTCTCCTGTTTTCTTCTCATGTCTTCCTATGTAACTTTCCTCTAAGAGTCTTCAACTTGCAAGAGAACATAATTTTGCCAAAGGATTTGGTCTTGGTAATTTGTTCAAGAGATTCTGTTTTAGTAGTTCTAGGCATCATGAGAAAAATCCAACTGGAATCTTTCTTTAATGTTCATAAGTTATTTAACAGGAAAGAAATTTTTAAAGATCTAGGACGTAATTACTGTTTGTGTTCATGTTAGGTTCTGGAAATTTGGAAGCAAAAAGAAAAATAAATGCAAAGCAGCTTACTGCTTTAGTCTGCCTTGGATTCTTTCAGTGCATTCCGGTCCTCACTAGTCTGAAAATTGCTCCTACTTTATTTACACAGAGCTTTTAGGCATATTTGATTTATCATTTGACATGTCTAGAATCATAGAATATTAGGACTGGAAGGGACTTGCAATGTTATATTAACATTCGTATTGTTTCTCCAAATAATAAATGAAAGTGTGTAAAAATGAAAGTATTACATGGTTTCTGCCAGCTGAGTGTTCCCTACAAGAAATAAATATGTCCTTATTGATGTGTATTTTTTTACCATATAAATGATCTTACCTGGTAATTTTACCCTGGAGAGCTTTTATTTTTAAAGATGGGGCTGGGTGTGGTGGCTCACACCTGTAATACCAGCACTTTGGGAGGCCAAGGTGGGTGGATTGCCTGAGGTCAGTAGTTCAAGACCAGCCTGGCCAACATGGTGAAACCCTGTCCCTACTGAAAATACAAAAAGTTAGTCAGGCGTGGTGGCAGGCACATGTAATCCTAGCTACTCAGGAGGGTGAGGCAGGAGAATGACTTGAATCCAGGAGGCAGAGGTTGCAGTGAGCCAAGATTGCACCATTGTACTCCATTCTGGGCAACAAGAGCAAAATTCCATTAAAAAAAAAAAACATGGGAATCAGGGAACCCTGGTTGTTCCTCTTCCCCTTCTCCAGTCCCCTGCAACCTAGAGTGGGACCTTTGAAAAACTGAGTGAGAGCCAGAAGCCATGAATCATGATCACTTGCTGTGAGGGGGACCTCCAGGGTCCTGGTTCCGTGGGCACATGGCATGGCTCCATGAGCTCACCTTCAGAGGGAAAGATGTTTAATTATTTAACAAAGGAAAGGTGCAGCAAGCTCTCAGTATGTCTCTTTAGGAGGGAAAGAGGGCAGGCAGAAGATTAGTTGGTTTTAATTATGCTTCATAATGACTCACACATGTCCATAACAGGTGGCATGGCAAAATTTGCTGATGGATTGGAAGGGCCAGGGTGTGGGCTTGCTTCTTGTCCTTTGGGTGGCATAGACACAGTGTCATGGCTTAGCATTCCAGCTAAAGTGGCGGGATTATAATTATCATATGCATTCTCCCCGTCAGTCAGCTGCAGTAGCTACAGTTTCCTAGTCACAGAGCAACGGGCTGACTGAGAGGTGCAGGAGGCACTGAGCAGAGCCGCCAGCATCTCCCGTTGTCTCTTCTTTGTCGTTGCACCCTGGCTCATGCTTCATGGCCTTTTGCCATAGCTTAGAGCTGCTGCAGCAAAGACTGAATGCTCGTGCACCTGCCACATCCCCTGAATGCAATGTCCTCTCTTGCCCCACTGTGTGTTCCTCCCCTGGAAAACTGTCCTTCAAGAGCTAGCTTCAGTGCAACTTCCTCAGTGGAATCTTCCATAATTCTCTGGAATAATTTGTGGCTTCTTCCTCTGTATATCCATAGATAATTTTTTCTAAGTGATATTTACCAGGTCACGTTATGCTTAATCTGTTTACATTTCTTGTTCCTTCTTATCTGCTAGATCGTGGGTTTCATGAGGGTAAGGCTAGTTGTTAATCTTCACTTTGCGGCTAAAGAAAACTTCTTGCAAAGCCTGCAGCCACAGTTTTCCAGAGAGATGATTGATGCTAAAGCCACTGAATCCTCTGCATGGTGCTTTGATGCTGGTGTTGGATATTTCACTTTGCACAGGGCCACCAGGAGTGCTGAGGTCAGGACACACAAAGGGAGGAGACTCCTGTGTGCCTCATGCCGGCCTGCTCTTGAGGCTGCTGTCTTCGGGGCTGCAGGCCATGATTCTTCCAAGAAAACCATCTTAGGCTGGGCCTGAGAGTAGGGGTGGATCAGGAATTCAGGGTGTCTTGCCTGCTTTCTTGGGGCCAGACACACAACAGATAGACCTGCTGTCCACTTACTTAGAGACCTTGTGAGGCAGGTGTTTTCATCCCCTATTATCATAGATAGGAAAGTTGAGGCTTCACACATAATGAGAGTCCTGGCAGTGGTGGTGAGAATCTTTTGAAAGGCCTGGGATCTGTGCTCTCATCTCCATTTCTTGGTATCTCCTGTATCATGGTGCATCTCCACAGGGCAGGCAGCCCCATGCACTCTCTCCAGGGTGTCTGGTGTTCACATGATGCCATGGAAGCAGTAGTATGTAGTGGTTAGAGCATGATCTTTGAAGTCAGGCAAAAATGGAGTTCAAATCCTGGTTCTGCTTCTCATTAACTGTGTGAACTTGTGTAGTAATTTTCTCTCTCTAAGCTTCAGTTTCCACAACTGTAACATTGGGATGCTTGTCTCAGATGATTATTGCAAGAGTGGCTCATGCCTTTAATCTCAGCACTTTGGGAGGCTGAGGCAGGAGAATTGCATGAGGCTAGGAGTTTGAGACCTGTCAGGGCAATGTAGCAAGACCCCATCTCTAAAATAAAAAATTGGCTGGGCATGTTGGTACACACCTGTGGTCTTAAGTACTTAGGAGGATGAGGCAGTAGGATCACTTGAGCCCAGGAGTTCCAGGTTATAGTGACCTACGATTGTGCCACTGCATTTCAGCCTGGGTGACAGCAAGATCCTGTCTCTTAAAAAAGAAAAAAAAAATGGTATCTGCTATTATTACTACAATTACTATTAATATTACTATTACTTTGATGTTTTGATTTGTGGTTTGATTTGATGCAAGTCCTAAATCTTGCATCAGATTTTGGCTTAGCTTTGGTGTTCCGAATCATGAAGAATCATGAAGTCCTCTTGGTCCTTGAGGTTACTCTCAGGGCATTAGGAAATGTGGGGTGGAGCCATCGGGAAGAAATCTACCAGTCCTCCTCCTGTGAAGCCTGGTTGACCCTGCTGAGACCTTCCAGCATCATCCCCACTGGTTTCTAGGTTCCTGTTACTGCCCCAGTTAGAGTCACTAAAAGGGAGTTATCTATTTCACCTTCCTCAGAAACCTCCAGGTCATAGAACCATCCGTTTTGAGACAAAGGGGAATAAGTGGCAGGATTGCAGCACAAGATACTGGCATAAGAAACCAGCAGAGGTTGGTTTGTTGTCTTATTCATTCAGTAGATATTTGAGTACCCTGTGCCAAATGAATGCTGTACTGAGGTTCAGCAGTGAGGCCACCCAGCCCCACCTAGTGCCCTAGAGACTGCCATCTGTGTGGCTGAGTTGCAGAGGAGTAGCCAGCTTCTACAATGTGAGCAGTTCAGTGCTCTGTTCAGGCAGCCCGGGGGGCTGCAGATCACACACACAGGTGCCTTGAGTGCAGAGGGACTGTGGACAGGGAAGGCTTCCCATGAGAAGAAGTGTCTACACTGGGATTTGATAGAGGAGTAAATGTTAATCAAAGAAGGGTGAGGAGGAGTGTTTCAGGCACAGAAGGAATAGCATGGACAGAGTTTTGGGGGTTGAAGAGAGCGTGGGTTGTTGCAGGGTTAAAATATAGTTCATTGATAGCTCGAATGGAACATGTAGGGTCAAGTGTGGCCATAATGGGACTGCAAGGCTCAGCAGGTGCTGGGGCACAGAGGTCCTGTGAGCTGGGCTCTGTGAGGTGGACTTGGCCTTGACCTGGGAACCCCTCCAGCATGTTAAGCAGGGGAATGATGTGACCAGGACATCCCTTTGGGAGGTGACTATTGAGGCAATGGGAACAGCTTGGGCAGGGCTCAGGGGAGGAAGGGAGGCTGGTCAGGACATGTCACCATGTTGTAAGGAGAAATCGTTGAGGTGTGAGAGGAGGCAGAGGAGTGGGGAGATGTGAGAGAGACCCAGGAGTGCAAGCAGAGAGGACTTCGGTGTTGCCTGAATGGCAGAGGGAGGGAAGAGGGAGGAGTCCAGCCTGCAGCCTGGGTTCTTGCCTCGGCAGCAGGTGGACAGAGGTGCTCTCTACTGACCTGGAGACATTTTGAGGAGCAGACCCTGAGAGTGGGAGGTGGATACAACTCTGGAAAGCTGCAGAAGCTTGGAGAGAAATCCCCTGATGTTCTGTACCTGGTTTGCTATCCATCGCAGGTCTGGTCTTCCCTCAGTCACCTCAGTCACTGTGATTTAGTGTGTGGCTTCCTATGGGGGCTGCACATTAGAACCACCTGGAGAGCTTTTAAAATATCCCAGTGGGGAGGCCACACCCCAGCCACTGAGTCAGCCCCTCCTGTGCTGGGCCAGGCATCATGTTGAAAAGCCTCACAGCATCCCCGGCCATCAGCAAAGGTGGAAAACCACTGCTCCTGCCAGTCCCTGTGTTTGGCACCTCACAGAGAGGATACGTGGGGAGGAAGGGTGAGCTGGTAGTTAATAGCTGGTGTTTTATTCTCTAGAAGGTGGCATCTGGACGTTCATGGAGGCCCGCCAGCTATGCTGGGGGAAGGGGGCTGGCATTCTCAGAAAGATGGCTGGACCGAATTCATTTGGAATTTGTGATACTTGGACAAGGCTGGGCCTCAGGCCAGTATAATTTGCACTTTCTCTGAATTGAAGGTTTACATACTGTAAGCTATAAGATAGGAATGGCTTTGTTTGGTGTGCCAAGGAGACATACCCTTTCAGGATTCCTCCATCTGTTTTCTACACGGAAATTAATGATTACACAGAAATTTTGCTTGTTCAGGGCAAGTTCAGGTCCCTTATCAGGATATAGTTAATCATAATTGAAACTTTAATTAATTTGTTTACATTTACATGGTAGGTAATACCTTTCAGTGGTTTAAAACACCACCTCAACATACAAATTGGCTCAATGGTGTGAGTATTATCTTTTTAAATAAATGGGGTCTATTTAATAGAGGGGGGTTACTGATCTTAGATAGTAGGAATCTGCTCTTTACACAAAACATGCCTGCAACTCAAGTTTTCAAATTACATTGATTTTTAAAAAATCACTCTTCATATGTGAGACTAATACAATTACATGCATTTAAATATTTCCTAATTATTTTTTCCAGTTGCAATTGGTCTCCCTTCACTTGGGCCTAATTGGGAAGATTCAAATATGCAAGAATTGCATTATTGAAATTTAAAACATATCCACAAAGACTAATGTTTCCCTCAGTGTTCCTGGGACGTCCCACTACCATAAACCTCAGGAAATGGACATGATGGAAGTGTGTACCTTGTATTTGTTCTGTATGCCAGATATCATACCAAGCACTTTGCATCACTATTGCAAGTCATTGTGATGATCCTTCAAGGTAGGTGCAAGTGGTCTTGTTTTATGGATAAGGAAATGGACCTGGAGAAGCTGCGTAGATTGTGCAAGGCCACATAGCTGGTGAATGCTAGAGCCAGAATTTGATCCCACGTCTGCTTCAGAGCCTGCCCTGTTGACGGTATCTTCTCTGCCTTTAACTCCCTGCTGCTGACCTATTCTTTCTCTCCTAGATACTGAAAAGGCTTCTCTTGGCTAGCTCAATTTGATAATTTTGCTAATAAAGTTAAGGTTGTGGATGGTTTTGAGCCTCGGGAGACAACACATGTCTTGGCCAGAGTACAAATGGAGCATCATATCCCCGGAAGAAAAATCCAAATGCAGAGCATATTTTTGGGGAAGAAACCTTAGACTCAGTTTTGTTTCCCCCGGGGAAAAGCACAAGCCAGTGTGTTACTTCCCTCCATGCCAGCTTGGATGGACTGACCAAAACAGACAGAAAGTCCCCAGGAAGAAGGAACTCTCTGTGGTGGTGATGATCCTTTTATCAGCCAGAGGGGCAATGACAATGCTATTCATTTTACATATTTCCTAGGAACATAAATCCATCTTTCTCAGGACCCCTCAAGCTATTTTGAAACTGCAAGGCAAAGGAATTTCTTTGCAGAAATGTAGAACGTGTATTACTCTTGGCCTCGGACGTCATCCTGGGGTTTTTATTGAATTTTGCCCTTTGGACCAATGTCACAGGCAGTTACTCATTTGAAATTCTTGTGGATGGTAATCATGGACGAGTCTTTGGATTTAATCATGAGTTTGCTAGCTGTTCTGCAGTAATGACATAGATCACTAGAGCACAGTCAGATTTCCTCCCACCTCAGTTATTCTACCCCATAACCTCACGTCCTCTCCCATGAACTTAGTGAATTGTTGGGACCTTTTCAAAGGAATGATGGTAGGTGACTTTAAGAGAGAATATCTGGATGACCTTTCTAATGTTACGATAATTTGAAAATTTGATGCAATTATCAAAAATGTATACATTTCTTCCTATTGTTTGATGTGATTCTTTTATTTTTTCTCATTTGTAATGCTTTCGTACTCAGGAAGTTGAGGTAGGTTTTTGATTTTTCAACTGTATGTAGACATAGCATCAAAATCGTTGCCAAATAAAATGTAAATTTCATTCTAAATCTTAAATCTCAGTAGTAAATATTTGTTTTAGTTCAGTGAACCAGTACCACACACATTTATTTTTCGTTGATATATCCAAGGGATGCAATTTATCAAATGCATATAAACAGTCCATTTGCTGCTTTATCTTTTCTCATTAGTTACAGTACAAGTATGATTGTCAGTTATTATCTGTGTTTTACTGGTGGGTTATTTATTGAAAGAGCAGAGCAAGTGACATTGTTATTTTCTGAATCATTTTGTCTAAGACCTGCAGGACTTTAAACCAAATGTCAGACCAATTTATCAAAGAACTGCTCTATTCAGGATGAAAGTGATTTAGAGTGTGTGTATAAACGTACACCCACCTGCACTTACACACACCAGTAATAGTTATGGGAATTTCACAGGGATACAGAGATATTAATAAAACTGGAACTGGTTACTTACATTTGATGTAATTTAGCAAGGATTTACTGCATGCTTTCGAGTGACATCTTAGGGAATGTGCAGGTGAGTAAGACCCATCTCTGCTCAGAAGCAGTGTAGACCCATGTGTGTGTGCATGGGTGATTTGTGCACACAGAAACGTATTAATGCAGGCAGCTTCCAGTCCCTATTGTACAGGTTCTCTCAGGTGGTAAATATGGATGGAAGGCTGAGGAGCCTCAAATCACTGCCCAAGCTGGGTCACTTCGTTCAGGATTCTCACTGCGGCTCCTCGCCAGAGATGGGGAGGAGATAGCAAATTATTTGCCCAGAGATGTGAATGAAAACAGCTCAGAGGTAGGGTAGTTGTGTGTGAAGCTAGTTCTTTTCTCAATAAATGGAGTGTTTTGTACCTTATAATAGTTTGATTAGCAGAGATTTCCGTTGCACGCAAAATTACAGGCAAATGTCACATTATATAATGGATGCATTTACATAATGATCTGGAAATCTCACTTTTCTAGTGACTTCTGTTATCATTTTGGGGACATTTCTGCCACCTACCAATTAGACCTTCTTCCTATTCCCCCAGTCAAGTAGTGTGAAGATAAACGGAACCAGTTTGCACTGAATCCCCTTGAGAGCAGTTTGGCTGCAGTCCCTTCATTGATCTCTTTCTAAAGGTTGTAGTTTTGGGAAAGTGGGGTCTGCCTCCATCTGGGATCTACAAACTCAATTCTGATCCACTTAGCCTTGCAGGGAACTGCTTCTCCGTTTTGTGTGCATCTGCAATCGGCCCACAGACAACTCCAGAGTGACTGCCTGCCCTCCTTTTAATTTGCTTCCTTCTGTTTATGTCTCTATTGCTCCCTCCTGGTCAAGACAAATGAGGCTCCCATTTATTTTCTAGGATGGTAATTTGTATTAATATTATCTCAGGTACTCATCAGATGAAACGGTAGGGTTCAAACAGCTTAGCTAAAATATGTATAAAGGAGAAATGATCTGTTTCATGTGAACTAAATGTGTTTGATCTGTAACATCTGAAGCTGTAGTATATAATAAATTACATCATCATCTTCATAATTGGGTGCCAAGGCAATTGGGTTTCCATTTGGTTCTGCCACCCCATCTTTTCCTCAGAGTCAGCTTTGGCATTCCTTGGAGATTAAATAGGCACCTCTTGAAAGGCAAATCCCTGGGGAATATTTGAGCTAAATTGCATCAGTCATTTTGGGGCTATGGTATAGTAAAAGAAAATTCAGGTTCTTATTTAAAATGAGTTGGAACCATAGACTCTGCAGTTGGTTATGATCATCCATGATGAAGAGACTTAATCACCCGAATTACAGCAGGAATATTTTGGCATCATTTCATGTTAAGCAGACTTAAATATTTTGTTGGAAGATGTGTTATAGAGTGGAATGCTCTTGGTATATTTATGGGTATGAAAAACATATAGTAATTTAACAAATATACTCTTTACTAATATATATATATATATAAAATGTATATATATATGTATATACAAAACATTATTTTATATCAATGCTTATCAGAATGGAATATCTCTAAAGTATTAGTAGGTAAATTCATGTCAATTAGTAGGTAAATTTATATCAATGCTTATCAGAATGGAATATCTTTAAAGTATTAGTAGGTAAATTCCTCTGCACCAGCCATCAAGTGCCAGTAATTTAACAGGATTTAATACTATGTTAGTGGAATATTTAATAAGTGAGATAAATGGAGAAATACAGTTTTATCTATGTTGATCAGCTGTAGAAAATAAAACGATAACTGGAGGCTTAGTTGCTACCAGTCTCTGATTCTTCCTTTCCCACTAACACCAGCCCTCCTCCCTCATCCCGGACATGGATGATTTGTCACTTACCATGATCTTTACGTTGACTTTCTTTTTTGAGACAGAGTCTCACTCTGTCTCGCCCAGGCTGGAGTGCAGTGGCTTGATCTTGGCTCACTGCAGCCTCTGCCTCCCAGGTTTAAGCGATTCTCCTGCCTCAGCCTCTCTGGACTACATGCATGTGCCACCACACCCAGCTAATTTTGTATTTTTAGTAGAGATGGGGTTTCACCATGTTAGCCAGGCTGGTCACAAACTCCTGACCTCAGGTGATCCACCCACCTCAGCCTCCCAAAGTGCTGGGATTACAGGTGTGAGCCACTGTACCTGGCTGTATTGACTTTTCGTGAGAGTTTCTGCTGCCCTGGAATACTGCATGACTATAGACCTAAGTCAATATGCTTAAGTTTGAGACTCTGTTTACATTTATATGTTCTTTCACATTTTAACAACCCCTAAAAAAGGGTCGAATAATATACATTTATGAAATGCTACAGTGAAATGGAATCAGTCTTTCCTCATATGGGTCAGTTAGAATTCACAGCAAAACTGTTCTCTGCCCTGTCCAGAAGAGTCCTGACATAATTATACTCTTCAGCGTAGCCCATAAAATACACGTGTAGTAACACTGCCATCCTTCGTTCCTCAACCTGTAGAATGCATTAATGGGACTTAATAAATAACTGTATTTAGATATGCATCTTTCCGTCTGGGTTTATGTTTTAAAAATTAACTGTTGCTGGGGTCCTTGCAAGTCTTTAAAAAAGCTTTATCATTAGATGATAAAATTGCCACTCAAGAGGCTAACTCAGATAGATATGCCTCGCCTGATAAGTTTGATCTCTCCAATATGTCTTTCACCACAGTTTGAATTTTAACAAGCCATAACTTTATTTGGGCAGAGGGAAGGTCAGAGGCAAGGGCTGTTGATGTCCTGCACTTTGTCAGTTTCAGGGCTTAAGTCTGGGGCCCCACAGCACTGGGTTAGTGCAGGGGCAGACACACTGCTTCACGGAGTAGAGGTGATAAAATTATTGACAGCATAGTGAGTCATGGGTCTGTTTGTTTTAGGACAACGTAAAATAGATACTATATGTTTTTATTTAGATAGAAAATAAGATTTTTTAAAAAAGCCTGGTTGTGCTACCTGAGTCTTAGGCCCTGGAGAAATGCCCAGGCTTGGCATTGGTAGGTGTTGGTTCAGGACCATTGACAGCTATCCTTATGTCCTTTGAGCACCCCAATCGTTAAGTGGGACTCATGGATGAACAAATTTTCAGGAGGTGAAGTTCTAGAAGAGACATTGTTTTTCTTTTGTCTTTTCTCTTTGGCTTGCTCCACTTGAATTTGGCCTGTGCCTCACCGGAATTCTCCCAGATGCGGAGTGACTTAATTGATGCAGCCCAGCCTGCTTGTACTCACTGTGTGTGGAAGCCTTTGAACCTAGCTAGGCCAGTGTGCAAGAGTGATCATGTATGCTCCGGCACTTATTCCCTGACCTGGATTGCAGCAGTGGCTGCTCAGAGCCCCTTCCCCCATGCTCAGTGACCATCCCCCAAGTGGGCTCTGGTGCCTAGAATCCTTCACACGTGTTCATGATCTTGGCCCCCTGATGTGAGGTTTCTTCCCTGGGCTGCAGCCAAAGCAGTGACACCTAAGGTTTTATCAGCTCTGGCTCATCGGTTTTTGCTTTGGCAATCCACTTTCCTAAGGCAGGGCAAAAGCAATCAGATCCAGAGAATCATTTTTCTTCCCTGCTTGGCCTGGCTGGGCAAGTGGTTGTTTGAAGGACTCATTTTGCATAATAAGTTTTCACTCAAGGTGTACGTTCACATTTTGGCAGCAATTAGGCAGTATTGTTACATTTGCAATGAGTTTTAAATATTCTAATGCAGATAGCTACTTTTGAAGGCCTTATACTTAGAACTGTGATTTTCCCTAGGAAATATGTAAAAATGGCAATTACAGTTAACCTGAAAAAATGACAAAGTCCAGACAAATGCTTCAAATTCCATCCAAGTTATAAAGAGTTATAAAGTATGTTGAAATCATTAGGGAATATCCAGTTCTTGAGACTTGCTCAAACCTTTCTTTGACATCAAAGAGAATGTGGCCTGTGAAATTAAAGTTAAAGGAACTTGTCTTTGGTTCCAGCCCTTCCCTGTTGGACACACAGCCTAAGCTTCCAAGGGCTTTCTCTATTAGAACAGCATGTTCAAGTAGAAAATATTTCGCAGGATTCCACCTTGCCATTAGACATGATGCCATCTTCTGTATGTGGAGAGAGCATTGATAAACCGCAGTTGGAAGGATGAACGGTTTGATCCTTTTTTTCTCCGCTGATGGGAATGAGTTCATCTTGGGTTATCGCTTCTCCTGCCCTTGAGAATAGCAGAATATGTTGGTAACATGGTTATCTGAGGCTAAGAACATTTTGGTCATCAAACCTAGAAATTGGGTGCTAAATTTTCTGTCTACTATTCAACCTTTAACTTAAAATCATTTAACAGTGGCTGCTGAGTTTCTGACAGCACAATTCCAAAAGTTTGAGATTGTATTTAAAATTATAAATGGGGAGGGAGATTACAGAGAATTTTCTCAGTGATATTTCATGGTATAGAGCTCAAAGACTTCCTACCCAGATAGGTGAGAAGGCCAGTTATTCTATAAAATTAAAGCTAGAGCAAAGTGGGCAATTCTTTGAAACTAAAAATAATTTAGTGCTGAATCCTCGGGATCCAGAGGAAGCTGTTTATTTCCTAGTGCTTTGGAAGATGGAATCACTGGCCAAGAAACAATATGTTCTGATTTTACTCTAAATCTAGTTTCTTAAAATCTATTTAAGGGCTTAGGTGAACTCACAAAGGATATAATAAAGCTACATAATTGAATGACACTGAAGCCGATAAAATTCACAGGAGATCGTGTCAGAGATAAACTGCATCAGAAGACAGCATGGACAATAATTTAATTGTGCACTTCGATGTAAATTAGCTTTTCCAGAAGAGATGTTGAGGCTTCATTTTGGACAGCTTTCTGAAACTGCAGCATGCAGATTGCCTGCCAAAAACACATATAGCAAAGAAATTTAATATTAACTAAAAAGGGACAAATCCTTAAAGATGGTGTGGGGATCATGTGCATGGGTGACACCTGTTCAACTTGCAAACTGTTCAGTTTTGCTGACAGAGTGGGTGTGCCAGGAAACAATGGGGTCAAAGAGTGCTGATGGGGAGAATGAAGGGAGTAGACAGTGGCTGTTTGGAAGGAAAGGGCTATTAGGAATGGGGAAGAAGTTAATATCGCTATGAAGAAGTAAGTAATTGAGATCCTTGCAATTTCAAAGCAATGAATTGTCTAGCCTCAGAGCATAAATTGATGCAACCCAAATGCAAGAAAGACCTGGTTATGAAGAGACCAGATTGGCCAGACTTTGTTTTTTCATCTTTCCATACCCAGAACAAATGGTATTAAGCTAAATGTACGCCTTTGGTTAATTCTAACATTTGAAAGGCCATCTCTTTTTAGGTTTTGTGAGTATTCAAAAACTGGAATTGGGCACCACAAGATGCATGTCTCTATGTAAAAGAAATGTTGACAGTTGAATTATCAGCTGTTACAAACACAGAGGCTTAATCATAACTGAGAGCAGCAAGGCATCACCTACCGTATAATTGATAGCAAATACACCTTGCACTTAGAAGGCATCTGGCTTTATATGTCAAACCAAGAAGAGCAGTGCTGTTTCCCTACTGGGATGAAATGTTTTTACTATGCTCAGGATTTAATACATGCAGTTTGAAAGACAGGAATTTGAAAAGTAAATTGATATTTTTTATTGCACATTAATGCCTGTTTTGGGAAAAATGTCTAAGCTTTCAGTGTTTTCCTTTGTGTTTTGGGAGATGAAAAGGAAGGCAGGTTCTTATGCAGTTAGGTGAGAAGCTTCTTGAACTCTGATCTTTGTTTTCTATTTTTTTCCTTATATAGGATGATTATTTCAGAAACTGGAATCCCAACAAGCCCTTTGACCAAGGTAATGGATGCAGTATTTCTTGCTGTACAGTCTGTGGTAAATGTGCTTTCATTTTTCCTTCCTTGCATGCTGAGTTAATGTTCCCACAAAGGCCAGCTAGCTGTGTTATTTTATTAACTTTGGGGACTGAATTGACTGGGGTAGTAGAAATTATTTTATCCAATTGGCAGTTTGTCTAAGGTTATGTCTAGGACTGATTTAAATAATTTCTCTTAATTGACTTGACCAGCATAATCATTGATTGGTTTTGTTTTTTAAAAAAGTGAAATTTGATTATCAAGTTAACATGGTGAATTGTGGGGCTGAATGCAGTGCTTTCATTCATGGAGCTGACTTTGCCTGGAGATGCTTCCCTAATTCACATGAGCCATAAACATGAAACTTTCTTTCTAGAAAAAGGTTAATCCTGGGAGACTTTCAAGGGCATTGCTCTTTCATTTGTTAAATAACTTCTTTATGGCTTCTAAATAGAAGCCTGTTTCAGAGTCAGTTCAGTGACTACGTGGGTTTAAGCATGGCCCACAGAAGACTTTCTTCACCTCCATCCCCCAGCAAGCATCAAACCAGTCTCATGATAGCTGTTGTATATCACTAACAGTGTCCTCCTGTGAGTTATTTAAGACACAATGAAGACCTGCCGTGAATCACATCCCTTCCCCCATTGTTCCATATGTGGTACTGTTGAAAATGATGGTAGATTGCACTTCGTGTGTGTATGCAATTGATGCCAAAACGCAGTGGAACAGTATTACCTACCACATCTCAAAGCATCCATGCTTCTGATAATCACCTTCAGTTCTGTAACATGAGTATTCTTTGTGATCATGTTGGTCAATTTGATATGAAGAAATTGAGGGAGGCAATGACATGTAATGTGGAAGAAGGTGCTCCTTTCTGCCCTCTGCTCTGTCAGTTTAATGGGTCACTACCTCTGGACTCTGGTTTTCTCATAAGCAAACATAGCATTAAAGTTTCCATATATACATTTATCATATGCCTTGAAATAATGTAACATTTTGTTCATTCATGCATGCATACATTCATTCTCAAACATTTATTGAACTTTTGCTGTATGCACAAGCACCAAGCCAGGTACTGGGGACACAGCAAAAATGCCATGGTGCCTACCCTACAGGGGCTCAGAGTGGGGAGTAGGGAGATAAGTCAGTCAACAATTGCAGTGGGATCTGTTAATGGCTGTGATGCAGGTGTGTTCATGGAAGCGTGAATCTATCGATGGAGAACTGTGTATATGAGTGTGTAAAGGGCAAAGTGTCCAGCAAAACCTTCCTTCAGAGGCTCTGTCTGGACTATACACATCTTAGTAACTTTAGAGTGGTAAAGGAATTGCTCCTTTCAGTTTTAACAATGACTGAATCATCACAGTGTTTCACCCAAAAGCATATGAAGGCATTTGTAATTTAGTTTAGAAATGTTCTATTAAAAGTGATAAAAAAATTTAAAACTTTTCAAGAGGATAAAACTTTATCTACGAAGAATACTGGTAGTTAAAAAGCAACCAATTCCCTGTCTGTGCCTGATGAACAAGCCCTTCTGCAAACAACCCTACCAGGCTTTTGCTTGCAAAGGTAACTCAACTGACAGTCTCTGTGAACTGATTCTTTTAGCCAAGAACTAGAAATAGGTTCTTGTGATACAAGGATCAAATGTTGCCTAAATAACTGTCAAAGTTAGTCTTTCCCAAAGCTTGCAAACCAATACAAACACTCTCCCAAGGGAAGACATTTTTACTTTTACTAATGCACATTGGAGAAGGAATATATCAAGGTAGGTGTCATTTGCCACTTAGGATATAAATGATAGCTTCCCTTGGTTTGGGAGTTAACACAGAAATTTTGAGAACCACAAAAACACAGTCTTTAAATCTGAGTAGGTAAACAGTCCACACAAGGATTTTTCTCTCCTAGGAATGATGGCAGCTGTATCCAGCAGAGCCCCATCCCGTTCCCTCTTTTTCTAGCTCTGCAGGATTGAAAACTGGATCTGTTCAAATCAATCCTCCCAGAAAACCTTATGACTTTATGGGATATAATTAAGGACCTTAGCCGAGTAGCCCCACTTTGTACCTCAGGGGTAGCTGCTGTTGGCTATTTATATACAGAACCATGGGGGAACGCAGGCAGAGCTGAGAATAGCCTTCACTTAAAATATCAGCCCCAGCAGATGTCATCAATTACGTTGTGTGCAGCTCAATAAAAATGGGAGGTTACTCTATCAGCACTGACACCACTTGGTGAAATATAAACCACAGGCATGGAAGATGTAGAGCATTTAATCTTCCAGAAAATAGGAGAATTACTGAACTCCAGTGGAAGTTGTCAGCCAAAGAGAGGAGTCATTTCCTCTCCTGAGCTGAAAAAAGAATCAAACATAGTTAAAATGGTTTTGTGGTTGGGGGAAAGTTTTAGTTTGTAGAAATAGAACTAGTTGAAGAGTGTCTTCAGAGTTTCAGATGACAAATATGGTTTAGGATGAGGATGGAAAGGGCTTCATGATGGAGGTAGGTGTGAGTAGGCTTGGAATGCAGAGGGAGAGGAGGGCAAGGAAGGCCCAGCACAGGGAATTCTGGTAATAGTGTGGTCAGAAAGGCAGATTTGAAAAGGGTTAAGGGAACATTCCATACCAATCTGCCGAGTTTGAATTTTGTTTTCTTGGCAGTGGGGTGCCATAGAAAGTCTTTGAGTAGGGGAGTGACATGATGAGGGCAGTATTTTAGAGGATTTGGTTTGGTGACTCAACAGCTCTAATTAGGAACCCAAAACATACTTGCTAAATGATGTCACTCCCATAGACTCAAGGCATCATTCATTGCCTCGGAGCCCTGGGCTCTGGGTGTCACCGGTGGTCGGGCTTATTAATTCAGCTCTCCAGCTAGCTTGACTCTGAAATGCCCATGCACCCAAGCACCTTCTGATTGTCATATTGGTATGGTGAATAGTTAGAAGACTCAAAGTATTTAGGAAATACTTAGCTGTAATTTCTCTCTCTGCTTAAAGATATTTACTGAACTTTGAACAACAGGGCTTCACGGAGTGAGTGCTATCATCATGTAATTGACTCTAAGGCAGTTAGAAGAAAAGTATCTCACCTGGGGCTCTCCAATGATGAGACTCAGAATGTCTTTAGCTTGTTGTCTTTAAGTGAATCACTAATACTTCTGTCAGTGGAGTATAATGGCTATCAACATCAGACTTTTCTAAGATTAAAGTTGCATAAATAGTATACCCTTTTGTCTTGTAATGATTTAATGCCAAATCTCCTCACAGAAAGGATGGACAGGAGTTCAGAATTGAAGGCAATGATTAACTCAGGTGGTAAATTTCCCCTGTGAAGTCCACAAAGAAAGACGCCCTGCAGAGAGAGTTGGGCAGGCTGCACAGCTGGAGAGAACCATGGGTTAGTGCAAATGGGTTTCTTACTTGCATAGTCAGGAGAAATGAAGGCCCCTGGATGGAACTTCAGAGGGCAGGCTGAGGGCACTCTGAGGTGATTCCAGAGTTTTTGGTTGCCTCTGCCACTTTTCCCTGCCAGCATCTTCTCTTAACTGGCCCCTGACAAACCTGGGAGCACATATGAGGTTAGTGCTTCTCAATGGGGATCTGGGTCAGCAAGAAGCTTCCCCAAGAAAACCATTCATGGTCAAATAAGGGACATACATATACCCTTACCTCTTGGAGATTCACAGTGCTCAGTATCAACGTAAAAGCTCTGAGGAGTCTTTCAGTAAGGAAGCCTGTTTAACCTACCATTTTCCATATTTGCTTGTGACCATATTTTCAATTTTTTTCTGCTACACACCTGTCAGGCACTCAGAGGAGATAATGTATTTGGCAGGATACACTTTGGTAAGTGCAGTCTGGGATCTTAGGGTTTGAAGTCAGATTCTCCAAGTTTAGAATTTGACTCTGTCAGTTACTAGCTGTGTGATCCTGGGCGCATAGCTTAACTTCTCTGATTCTAAGCCATCCTGTCTGGAAATAGCAACAATGATAAGTACTTTCAACACTAGCACTGAGAATATGAAGTGAATTAATATGCCTGGCATGTAAGAAGTGCCCGACAAGTGATCAGTAAGTCATTGATCGTTTTCGTTCTCTTCCTATTTAGTAGCCTCTCCTAGTGGCTTTCTTCCCATCCCATTCTGGCTTTATTCCCTTCTCCTTTTCTTCTTTTCTGGTGGCCTTCCAAGTTGTGATGCTCTGAAGCTCTCGGAGCTACAATGACACTGGCTTGTCTTACCTAGTAGTGGGTCATCGTACTGGTGCCCTCCAGATCCCCATTGTTGGAGCTGAAGAGGTTCAGGCCCTTAATGTGTTCATTCATTCTTTCATTTCATAAGGAGTTACCAAATACCTGATGTTTAAGTGCACTGAACTGTATAACAGGGCTGACACTAAGGAAGACCTCTCTTGGGGGACACTCCCAGTTATCCTAAGAGACATCCACCCAAGGACCTATTGGAGTAGGGAAGTGAGAAGGATTGGTCTGGGTAGCAGGGAAATCCTTAATATGTCAAGTGTTTATACAGGTGACACAGGTCAGTTTAGTTGAGGTGACTTTTTTTGCTACACGTTGGCTTTATGTAGTCTTTGCCTTTAGTATGTGGACTAGGCTCCCTGATGCTGTACAACCAATACTTGCTGGTAGCAATTACCTTCAATGCAAATAATAAAGGTGTTGTCACAAAGATTGTCGTTTATGCCTTCAAGTGAGATGTCTTGATGAGGGTCTGGAGGGGAATGAAATAATTTATTGAACCACAAAGCTGTTGTAAAAATAAAGGTAATGCTTTGGGGATTCATTGAATAGGGGATGAACATACAGCAAAGTGAATTCTAACAAGGTGTTTCAAAGCTTCCTGACTAGACATTTTAGAAGACGAAATGTAAACTTCTTTTCGGTACTTTTGATGAGCAAAAGGGTTTTTTGTGCACTGGAGGATTGGGAAGGTAATTTATGTATATAACCACTATACTATTTTAGAATAAAATTCTGATTACATGAAGATGTCTCAAAGTGTTGGAATACTAACAGGTTCTCTGCTGGAGCCATTACTCACTCAGGAAAAAACCCACCAATTTATTTGGCGATGAAGTTCCACTGATGAGACAAATCACTGTAGGACAAATGGCAGAAGAGGTTTAGCGTGGGACTTTCCTGAGACAAGTGGGTTCCTTTAACGTGGAATAAATGAATGTTCTAGATAAAGTGTATAGACATTGGTTTTAAAGATAATGCTTTTTATTCTGGAGTGGATACTAATCATTCTTCCAGAGCAGACTGGCTATAGCTAAACCTCAGATGATACTGGAGATCTTCAAAACAGCATATGAAACTTGTAGAAATTGATCTCCAGATAAAAATAAAGCTCAGAGAGTCAGGAGCCCCTTTTACTCATGCTGTTCTCTTGAATAGAAGAAAATAAAGACCTCGCCCTTTGACTTCCAGTCTATTATACCAAGATCCTGACAAGCTCAAATTCTGACCAAAGCCCTGAACTGTTTTAAGGCAAAAATTCTAAAATCTAAAAGGAGGGAGTTCTTGTGTTCCAGCTGTGTTTCTGGAACCAGATCCCAATGGATTATCACAGCATTTGTGTTTTGCCAAGGTCTTAAAGGGTACCTGGGGAGTCAAGATTGCTTATTTCTAAAAATCTTCTATTGAAGGGGAGTTTTCTTTCTCTAGATTAATATGAAAATTTACATAATAGGCTTAATAGAAATCTTAAGTCCCCATAGCTTTCTTCTTAATGTGGAGTTTAGCCTCACCCCAAAAGAGCCTCTGATTAGCATTTATAGGGCCTTGAAAATTTTTTAGTTTTTTAAGAATTCGTTAACCTTGTCTGATCCCTGGAGCTGTTGATTTTTGCAGGCAGCTGGCCTCATTTGTGGAAAGCATCTTAATACTTTTCTCCTGGCTCTATCATGTTTGGTCTGGTTGGTTTCTCCCTCTCACCTTTGCCTTTTCCACATAATTAGGAATATGCTTTCCCTAACAGCAACCACTCATCTTATTCACATTAACCTACTGTCTGCCCCAGACAGGCATACTCGGCTCCAGCCTAATTAGTGTCTTCCCACTGCCATCTTTTCTTCTGTTTGATTCTAACAATAAAATAGTTCTATTTAAAAAAATTTTTTGGAGTATTTATTTTTAAACATTCTAATTCAGTACACTAGGGAAGAAACATAAAGCTGTTAATTCAAATATTAGTGTGCTCCTGCTTTAACTCAGTCTCTCTGCCTTGATGTTTGATCAGATTGAGTGTTTTCCCTTTTGTCTTTGTCTGCCTTTGCCTGTTTATTTTGGAGAAATAAAACATCAGATATAAAATTTAAATCTCATGGGGGTCCCTTCTTCTTTCCCATTTTCTTTTCTCTAAAGGAGACTGTATTATTAATTTGCTTTTCTGTTCATGCATGTCCTTATGTTTTTATGTTGTGTATATGTATACAGGCAATGTTACATTATATGTTTTGCAATAGAAATTAATGTTTCCCTCTGTAATCTGTTTATTCTACTTAACTTTGCTTTTGAGGTACATGTTTTATAGTTGTAGATCTAATGAACTCTTATATTGTGCTATTCTGTTGTATTAATGTATCACAATTCATTAAATTATTCTCCCACTGATGGATGTTTCTTTTGACTCCATCTGTTTTACTCTTGGGGCTGCTTTTTCTTAGTACTTTTTAATGTAAATTGCTTGGCCTGAAGAGTGTGGGATGCCAGGAGGAGGGCTGAGGTGGGATATGGCTTTGCCATTGTTAAAATGTGCAACTTTGGGCAAATCACATAGACTTTCTGGACTTCACTTCACCTATCTCTGAAATAAAGAGGGTGGAGGTCCTTGGCAGCTGTGGCAGTTAAGTTCAGGCAGAATAGTTTTCTATATATGTTTTCTCATGAAAGAACAATGAAAAATTTGAAGCACGTTGCTGTTATTTCAAAGGTTACAGTTTAGCTAATGAAGTATGAATATACTGTAACTGAAATAAAACCAATGGAATTAAATGGGCCTTTTAACCATCAAGGGTGGAGAGGGCTCAGAATAAAAAAGCAAAAAAGGCCGAAGAAGTCTCTTCCCAGAGAATCCCATGGGACACTGTGAGCTGTGGAGGAAAGAGCAAGAGTTGAAAGGCTCAAGTTCAAATCTTACCTCTCCCATAAACTTACTGTATACATTTGAGTCATTTGACTTATCTAGCCTTTGTTTTCTTATCTGTAGAGTGGGGCTAATCACAGCTGTCTTGTAGGGCATATGTGGAGAGATCATGTTTGCAAAGGACCAAGGAGTGAGTATGTGGTATGTTCCCTACAAAGAGTGTTTTTTCCTGCTCGGTAAGTTCTGCCAGGAACTGTGTGGGCTCTATTTCCTCACAGAGTGCTGGAATCAGCTATGAGTGTGCGTTCTGACTTCATTCTGACTTCTCAAAGAGCTCTCAGGACTCTGCGCCCCTAGAACCAATGAGCAAAAGCCATTCTGGGTTGTTGCCACCGTTTGGAGGGAATTGTAGCAAATGATGAATGGTGGTAAAATTCTCCCTGCAATTATGGGGCACTGCAGCTTTCTAATACTGTGTTTAAGAAGTTCTTTCAGCATGAACAAATCCATTTTAAAGACATGTTTATTACCTTTCCTTAAACTCATAAAATGTAGTGTTCGTTTTATAAAAAGAAAAAAAAAAGCTTCCTGTTAATCCACCTGCTAGAACAACAGTCCCTGAATTAATTATATCATATTTGTTGAGTCCTAATGAACCAGCCTTGGTTTGGGAAAATTCTCAATAGGGAAAAAAATGTCAGCTGAATTTTAAAATCAATCAATAATGGTGTTAAATTTTTCTCATTTGAGAAGGTAGAGTGGATTATTGTGTTTTCCCAATCAGGAGATGGCTGCTTGGAGAAAAACTGCAGGCATCACCTACTTCCCCTACACCTTTCAGGTCCGAGATGGGGGTTTGGTTGTGTTAAGCTCCTCGATTGTACTATGTAGCAATTAACTGCTGGAGACCTATTAAATGTTTATTCGGCCCCAGAAACCATGCCTGATGAAAGGCAATGTGGTATAGTGGAAAGGCCTTGGGGCTTTGTAGTCTTAGAAACTGAGTTTATTTCCTAGCTTTTCCCTCTAATAGCTGTGTGTACCTAAGTGGGTGCCTCAGTTTCCCTATCTGTAAAATAGAAATTATGACATTTGTAACACCTGTGGCATGAGGGGTAAAACTCCTGATTCAAACTCATAATGAACATGAGAAGGGCATGAAAGCTTTGGCAGGAGATAGAGTACTGCTGTCTTCTTCTGGTGTTTCATATTTGGAATTATCTTAGTGATTTTAATGTCTCTACCTATTCCATCAGAGAGTGAGCTTATTGATCAGTTAATCATTGAATCAAGAACTCACAGCTCCCCTAGTACGTATGTGTTGGTTACAGGAAGGACTGCGGAGGGGAGTGTGACAGTGCTCTCCTCAGGGGGCTTGTGGTCTAAAGAACCAAGAGACACACATGAAATAAAATCACTCAGAGGATGTGTTTGAGGTGCCCTAACAGAAGCTTGCAGAGCTGGTGCTCAGGCCAGGGATTAGTCAGCCCTTCCTGGTTGAAGGCCAGGAAAAGGATCCTAGAAGAGGTGACCTGGGGGCCCTTCTGAAGATGGGCAGGTATTGGAGGTAGAGAGGAGGGGGAGCATCTGGTGGGGAGAAGTGTTTGCTGATAGTTGATCCCTCAGTGCTGCAGAAGTGAAATCTGATCATGCTTTAGTCCTTTGGCACTGCTATTCTAATACCATTGAATGAGTGGCCAAAAAACAGTGGAAATTTATTTCTTACAGTTCTGGAGGCCAGAAGTTGGAGATGAGGATGCCAGCATGGTTGGGTGCTGGTGAGGGCCCTCTTCCAGGTTACAGATAGCCATCTACTTGCAGATGGTGTCCTCATGTTTGGGGAAAGAGAGCTCAAGAACTCTCTGGGGTTCCTTTGATAACGGCACCGATCGCATTCAAGAGCATTCACCCTCATGACCTAATCACCACCCAAAGGCCATACCTCCTAATGCCACCACATTGGAGACAGGATTTCAACGTAATTTTTGGGGGGACACAAATATTCAGTTCATTTAAGATAGGATGCTTCTTTTAAAAATACTTTTGTTGAGGGCTGGGAAGGAAATGTCAGTCATTACTTTACTAGGCTGTTTCACTTTTTCCCTTTGCCTCTCAAGTCTCATTCTGCTCAGCACCTTGAAACACCCAGAGCAGGATTGTAGGTAGCAAGATGGGCTTGATGCAGTAACACTGGGAGTGGTGGGGACTGGGACAAAGTAACACCCATGCCACCTGCAGAGAGCAGCTCTGACCCAGCTCTAGCTGAGGATGTTACGAGGGCTTGGATCAGCACTGTCTTCAGATTGCTCAAAAGCAGGTGGTAATGAAGATTTGTTTTTGTGTGTGAAACCTAGTTCTTCAGTGCTGGAAAATCAATTATTAAAAAAATACAGCGAGAGGGTAAATGTGCCTTTGGGCTGTTTGTGGCTTCTCTTCTTGTCTTTTGCTTGTGTCGTGCGTGTGCTGGAGGTTGATGTGTGTTTGCGGTCACTCTGACTTGGTGCAGCTGCATAGCCCTTGGGGTGGAGGTGATGCCTCACAGAGTTGGGGACAGGCTGCCTGAGTGGAAGTTGTCGTTGTTGGGACTGTGCTCAGAGACCACAGGAGGCCTGCTGTGGTTTGAATATGTCCCGTGTCCCCCCGCCTCCGCCCACCCGCAAGCATGTACACATGCGTTGGAAACCTAATCCTTAATGCAACAGTGTTGAGAGGCGGGGCTTAGGGGAGCTGTTTAGGTCATGAGGGCTCCACCCTCAGGAATGGAGCCATGCATATCTATTGTAAAAGGACTTGAGGGTAGGAGTCTGACCTCTTGCTCTTTCTCACCCTGTGGTGCCTTCCCCCATGTCCCGAGGCAACAAGAAGCCCCTCATCAGATGCAGCCCCTTGAACTTGGAATTCTCAGACTCCAGGACCATGAGCCAAATAAATTTCATTATAAATTACCCAGTCTGTGATACTCTATTATAGCAGCACAAAATTTACCAGTACAAGGCCTAAAGCCACTTGTAATAAGCATGAGAGCCTGAATTGCTGTTTCTGTGTGGCCTCCTGCATCACCTGGAGATGGGCTGGTTTAGTCTTTAAAAGAGGGAAATACAACCCATGCCCTCATACATGCACACATGCACAAGACTCATACTCAAAAATCCATACAGAATATGGTGCCCCCATGACTTAGAAACATGCCAGTTCCCAAAGAACAAAAGTGGAAAACCCATGTAATCTCAAAAGTGATGATGTGAGGTCTCAGTTTCCTTGCTGTCAGGAGGGTGTGGGCAATTCCGTGGACACTGGCAGCCTGGCCAGGAGGAGCTGCTCTGCAGAGGATGGGTACCCCGCACTGCTTTTCTTCTTCTTTGGCTCCAAAATTCATGATAGAAAGGGCTAGAGAAGGTGGAAAATGTCAGTTTGCAGTCATTGCCAAGACAATACAATCCCTAATTATGTGAAAAATTGTCCTCCCCGCCCACTGGAGCCGCTGTGACATTCTAGTCCTAAATTTGCCCAGGGTTGTGCCACCCTCAGGCCCTTTCCCTGAACTCCACTCTAGCTCCCCCTTTTCCTTCCTGACATCAATATATGGTGATCAGTGCACTGAGTTCTCCTCCTGCGTTCACTTCACGTCCATGAATGCTCAGTATCCCTGCAGGAACTTACTTGAACTGTCACTCAGTGGTCCTCAGATCCGCAACCAAATACACGATAGCCCGACATGTCTTTTTTTGTTTTTGTCTTTGCCTCATTCACCGAAAAGCAACTTACAGGCCTGTATAAGTGTCAAGTGATAACACGAATAATGAAAATACTTGAGTATAAGAAAAAAAATTTGAGTATAAGTAAATTAAATAAAGGCATAGCAAAGGTAGTACTCTATCACATGCATAGTAAGTTTCTGTACACTTCTGTAGCTGGGCTCAGAGCTTCCTAACAAAACAAAGAAGGAAGCACAGAGCACTATGTTCCCATGATGTGTAAACAAGGCAGATGTTCAGGAGAAATACAGGTATTCATAGTAGTGAGTCCAGAGATGCCTTCCTCCTGTGGGTTCTCAGAAAGGGGTTTATCAGGGTAGATTGTGTTTCTGTCAGTATCTGACAGTGAATACCCCAGTAAGCTTTTATGATTACTTCATCCAAGATCTTTCAGTATACAATGATGCTTAGTGCCAAAGTACAGTTCTATAAATCAACTCAATAATTCAGAGTGCACAGTCTTCTAAAGGGCTGGCTTGATACACAGATGAAATTGACAATATCAGGAAGAATGGTTGGCCTGCATCTCCATCAGGGAATACTCTGATTATTTTGTTGCTGATAACTGATTAGCACTGGGAACAGAGAGTTCTGGGCTTTCCTGGCAGGAACAAGGAGTTCAGATGATCTGTGCTGCCAATTAATGGAGGCATATGGTTCTTCTCTCTTCAGCCAAGTGGCAGGCAGAGCCAGTCTTGTTGGTGAGACATTCAGAATCCAAACCAGAGCTTTGATGCCTGACTGCATAGTTACCTTCCTCCATGCTAACACTGTAGATTAGTTCAACCCCACAGGCAAATGAGGGATTAAGAATGTCAGCATTCTTTCCCATAGGCCACCAGGGCCAAGGGCAGTGTTAATGTGGAGCTTCACAGTGTAGTGTGGGCTTTACGTGGGTGGGGAATGATTTCCTTGCACACATACATGCATATTTACATCTGTTTCTCAAATATGTGTGGATGCTATGTGTTCAATAAAATCCACATCTTAAAGACATTAGCAAATCCATATTAGATCTTGTCATTATAAAATTCTCAGCAACTAACAGAACGATTAGCATGATAGCTATCTTTGGAGGGATCAAGGGCAGGGGGAATTTGTACATTTTTTTTGGCAGTGGAAAGGGTTTCTCATGGTGGAAGAATTTGGGTACACTACCACAGCACATACATGTAGGAGTTTGATTTTGTAATGTTTTCAAGCAGGTATTATGAAGCAGTCATAAAAAAATACTAATAGAAACCCACAGAATGCCTAATTTTAAGCCACATCTCTTTGCAGTGACCCTGCTAAGGTAAAATTATTTGTAGGAGAAAAATATACCCTTGGGGAAAAATACAGTTTTTGGATATAAGCCATGCAAATGTTGGCAGGCATCTGCTAATAATTA
Organism: Cacajao melanocephalus; assembly: GCA_963573385.1. Lineage (NCBI taxonomy): Eukaryota > Metazoa > Chordata > Mammalia > Primates > Pitheciidae > Cacajao > Cacajao melanocephalus. The sequence goes on along the minus strand of CAUYLG010075974.1, from coordinate 25,446 downwards.
TGATTTTTGCTTTTAGCGAGGTCGATCCTGAGTTGTTCTTTCTATCAGTGATTAGGCAGGAGGAGAAATTCCCAGTTTGTAATGATAAAATTATACTGTCAGATTAAGAGTGAGCATTCATCATTCTGTTCTCATAGCAAGGCACAGATTCCTTCACCCAGAAATGGTTTCGAGTGCTTTATGAATAGTTTTACAAGCAGGGGTAGCATGGTGAGACACCGAGAGCTGGGGGCAGCCTCAACATAAGCTGGCATGGTGTGTGGACATTTGAACTCCTTCAGACATAATAGTCATACCTGGATATTTGTAGGTTGCTCAAAGAGAGGGAGTTGAGGATTCCGTTTGGTTCCAGAGGGTGGCCCTGGAATTAGGGAGTGGGAGTTGTAAAGGGATGGCTTTTGTCTCAATCCAGGTATGGCATTTTTATATCCCATGCTGTGCGAGGATGGAGTAGGCTGGCATGGGGGAGACTGAGTCACTGTTCCTGGGATGTGTACATGTAAGAGTAGACAGCCACATGGCTGGTTTGCTGTAGGAAGAACTGAACTTTGGATGAGGACAGAGATACTGTTGAGATTGTTTCTGACCTTGAGTTTAGGCAGTTCTGTGATAAGGCAGGTCTGTTGAGAGGTGATAATTTATTTTATATAATGACTCCCCATAGAATTTCCTCAAACAGTCTGCCTAATTGGTATGTCTGAGGTAGATTCAGTTTCCCAAAGTTACGTCTATGCAGCTTTGCAAAAATATCTAATAAGTAAATTAGGTCAATCTTTTACAATCAAAGCCTCATTCATTGCAAATACAAGGAAGTGAAAAAGAAAAATGGCAGAATTACTGGATGTTCTTAGTAAAGAAAAGTAACCTACCCCCTCATTGTAGACCTTCAGTTTCATGAATTTAGAGCTAACCTGTTGCTCTGAATGGATTCTATTGTCTTTGGCAAGAAAAGCAGGGGAATAAATGACCTTGGTGCCGCATTTTGTCTATCCAGCGCTGTAGACACAGGCATACATTTCCAAATGCAGTGTGACTTCTCACTGTGGGGCTCATGTAGAGGGATTGTTGTCCTCTAGAAAAGGAAGTGCTTTTGCCTGGCATTCAGGTGCTTGGGGAGGCAAGCGGGGAGTGAATAAAGAATGACATGGGAAGTCATTTTCTTTACAGAGTAACCACCGAGGGCCTGGAGGGGTAGGTTGGATCCCTAGGATTCCCTACCCATGTCCCTACCAGCTATTGACCAGCTTTGAAGCATGGAGCCGTATCCACAGATCCTATGCCACTGTCCCTAAGGGCATGCTCTTAGGAATGTCTGTCTTCTGACTTAGCTCATGTTGTTTGAGAATTTAAGTGCGTGCCAGATTAAAGGTAGTTTTGTTAGTGTATCAAATAACAACTCTTTAGATGTTAAGAACATCATGCTGTCTCAGACACCAAAGAAAAGGCCCCTACCACTCTCAGATGAAGAGGGATTATCATGTGTTTGGAAACTGTGTGCCTGGTGTTTATATCTGGTCAACACTGAACTGGCCCGCCCTGAAAGAGAAAGGGGAAGAACTGTTTCTGCCTCCAGGGACATTCAGGCGGAAGGATGACAGAGCAGGGATCAGTCAGGAAAGATACTGCCTGACATTAGGTAACTCATGCTGTAGGAACTGTTCTATACAGTATTCTTAGTGGCTGGTGTGCGGTCATGACTGTCATCCACACTTTTCTACTTTGGTCTGTATTGCTCTATATGTGTACCATTTTTCTTAGAACATGCTTTCCTCCATGAGTTTGGTTATTCAAATGTACCAAATGGAAAATTATCATGTTGGTATAACTTTCCAGATAGCATGGAGGAGATAGGAGAATTGTAATTAAGAAAGTGAATTAGAGCTCTCCTGTCTCTTAGTTATTTAGCTGTTCCTTTAAGAGCTTACCATAAGATTATAATAATTAGCACATAGCTTGCCCCACAAGGATCTGCACACATTCTATTTTTCCAGCTTAGCATATTTCTAGCCCCTTCCTGTGGCCTATTCAACTCATTCTTGAGGTGTTGGTTTGCATGTTACTAACTCAGGAAGCTTTCTCTGATACACTGTAGACCACTTTAGGCCACCCTCTCCTAATAGGATATGCTTTGCATTGTTACACGATTGTAATTTAGTAATTTTAAAGAATTATTTGCTACTTGTCCTTGGCTAGACTGTGCTTTCCCTGGGAGCAGGCTTATATCTCTCTTGTGTCCTGCTGTGTTACCAGGGTCCAGCATAGGACTGGATGCAAAGTAAATGCTGAGTTAATAGCTGTTGAATAAATAATAATTACCACTTATTGAACACCTGCTGCAGTGTACTGTACTGTTACTACATTTGACAGTGTTTGTGTGTGCATGTGTACTCATTCTTAATGAGTGTTGACAACTCTATAAGAAAAGCATGGTTGTACCCATTTTACAACTGTGAAACTGGGTTCAAATCCTGAGAGTAACATACTCAGCAGCTTTCAAAAGGCATCAAAAAATTCATATGTGGTAATCTGGAAAAGTATCTTTGATATGATAAGTATAAAAAAGCAAATAATATGTCTAATACGATTCTAATTATGTCAAACAAAGTGTTTATGTATGTATATATCTGACAAATGCTTGTATTTGCATATAAAATACCTGCATCAGTAACAAATTGTAATGGATTATCTCTGAGGAATGGACTGAGAGGGGTATGAGGAATTTACTTTTTGCTTCATAATTTTTTTTACACTGTCTATCTAAACATGTTACTATGAGCTCTCTTACTCTTTAAATAATAAGCAAAGGAGGCCAGGTGCAGTGGCTCATGCCTGTAATCCCAGCAGTTTGTGAGGCTGAGACAGGCAGATCATCAGGTCAGGAGTTCAAGACCAGCCTGACCAATATGGTGAAACCCAATCTCTACTAAAAATACGAAAATCAGCCAGGTGTGCTGGTGTGTGGTGTGTGCATGTAACAACTGGGATCCCAGTTATTTGGGAGGCAGGCTGAGGCAGGAGAATCGCTTGAACCTGGGAGGCACAGAGGTTGCAGTGACCCAGTATTGCGCCGCTGCACTCCAGCCTGAGTGACAGAGACGCCATCTGAAAAAAAATAAATAAGCAAAGGGAAAAAAAAGGGTCTGGCCCAAAATCATCTGTTTGGTGTGGTGGCCGAGAGGGATTTGAACACTGGCCCATCTGGCTGTGAGGCTGTATTCTGTCCTTGACACCCTTTATGCATCTAGGACAGTGGTTCTCAACTGAGGAGATTTTTCCCATCAGGGAATACTTGGCAAAGTCTATGAACATTTTTGGTTGTCATAATTTGGAGTGTGGGGACTGCTACTGGCTTCTAGAGGGCAGAGGCCAGAGATGCTGCTCAATATCCTCTGCTGCACAGGACAGCCCTACAGAAGTGACCTCATGTTGCTCTAGGGAGGCTGCTGGCCACCCTCATGGAAGCTCTGATCTCAGACTAGGCCCTAGGGAGACCTGGCAGGACCATCAGCCACATGGCTGTTGAATGCCTGGTGCTGGCCTGGGAGCCATGGGCACAGAGCCATTCATTTCCATGCCCAATGGAAACAGCAAATGTTGAATCATGTATTGGGCCTTATCCTTGACCAAAGACTTTTTTAGAGACTAGGTGTCTGCCAAGATGGCCAAGGTGGCTGCAAGATGGCCGAATAGAAACTTCTACGGTCTGCAGCTCCCAGTGAGATCAACACAGAGGGAGGGGGATTTCTGCATTTCCAACTGAAGTAACTGGCTCATCTCACTGGGACTGATTAGACAGTGGGTACAGACCACAGAGGGTGAGCCCACGGAGGTATCGCCTCACCTCGGAAGCACAAGGGGTCAGGGAACTCTCTCCCCAAGCCGAGGGAGGCCATGAGGGATGGTGCCGGGATGAATGATGTACTCCGGCCCAGATACTTTGCTTTTCCCACAATTTTTGCAACCCGCAGACCAAGAGATTCCTTCAGGTGCCTACACCACCAGGGCCCAGGGTTTCAAGCACAAAACTGGATAGCCATTTGGGCAGACACCAAGTTAGCTGCAGTTTTTTTTTTTTTTTTTTTTCATATACCAGTGGTGCCTGGAATGCCAGCAAGGCAGAACTGTTCACTCCCTTGGAAAGGGGCTGAAGCTAGGGAGCCAAGTGATCTAGCTCAGGAGATCCCATCCCCACGCAGCCCAGCAAGCTAAGATCCACTGGCTTGAAATTCTTGCTGCCACCACAGCAGTCTGAAGTCGACTTGGGATACTCAAGCTTGGTGGGGGAAGGAGCGTCCGCCATTACTGAGGCTTGAGTAGTCAGTTTTCCCCTCACAGTGTGAACAAAGCTGCCAGGAAGTTTGAACTGAGTGGAGCCCACAAGAGCTCAGCAAAGCCACGGTAGCCAGACTGCCTCTCTAGATTCCTTCTCTGTGGGCAGGACATCTCTGAAAGCAAGGCAGCAGCCCCAATCAGGGGCTTAGAAATAAAACTCCCGTCTCCCTCACAGAGCACCTGGGGGAAGGGGCGGCTGTGGGTGCAGCTTCAGCAGACTTAAACATTCCTGCCTGCTGGCTCTGAAGAGAGCAGTGGATCTCCCAGCCTAGTATTTGAGCTCTGCTAAGGGACGGACTGCCTCCTCAAGTGGGTCCCTGACCCCTGTGCCTCCTGATTGGGAGACACCTCCCAGCAGGGGTCGACAGATACTTCAAACAGGAGAGCTCCAGCTGGCATCTGGTGGGTGCCCCTCTGGGAGGAAGCTTTCAGAGGAAGGAACAGGCAGCAGTCTTTGCTGTTCTGCAGCCTCTCCTGGTGATAGTCAAGCAAACAGGGTCTGAAGTAAACCTCCAGCAAACTCCAGCAGACCTGCAGCAGAGGTGCCTGAATGTTAAAAGGAAAACTAGGAATAGCATCAACATCAACAAAAAGGATGTCCACACAAAAACCACATCCAAAGGTCACCGACATTAAAGAAAGACCAAAGGTAGATAAATCCATGAAGATGAGGAAAAACCGGCACAAAATGGCTCAGAATTCCAAAAACCAGAGCACCTCTTCTCCTCCAAAGGATCACAACTACTTGCCAGCAAGGGAACAAAACTGGACAGAGAATGAGTTTGATGAATTGACAGAAGTAGGCTTCAGAAGGTAGATAATAACAAACTCCTCTGAGCTAAAGGAGCATGTTCTAATCCAATGCAAGGAAGCTAAGAACCTTGACAAGAGGTTATAGGAATTGCTAACCAGAATAACCAGTTTAGAGAAAAACATAAATGACCTCATGGAGCTGAAAAACACAGCACAAGAACTTTGTGAAGCATACACAAGTATCAATAGCTGAATTGATCAAGCTTAAGAAAGGATATCAGAGATTGAAGATCAACTTAATGAAATAAAGTGTGAAGACAAGATTAGAGAAAAAAGAATGAAAAGGAATGAACAAAGCCTCCAAGAAATATGGGACTCTGTGAAAAAAACAAACCGAAGTTTGATTGGTGTACCTGAAAGTGATGAGGAGAATGGAACCAAGTTGGAAAACACTCTTCAGGATATTATCCAGGAGAACTTCCCCAAACTAGCAAGACAGGCCAACATTCAAATCAGGAAATGCAGAAAACACCATAGAGATACTCCTCAAGGAGAGCAACCCCAAGGCACATAATCTTCAGATTCAACAAGATTGAAATGAAGAAAAAAATGTTAAGGGCAGCCAGACAGAAAGGTCGAGTTACCCACAAAGGGAAGCCCATCAGACTAACAGCAGATCTCTCTGTGGAAACCCTATAAGCCAGAGGAGAGTGGGGGCCAGTATTCAACATTCTTAAAGAATTTTCAACTCAGAATTTCATATCCAGCCAAACTGAGCTTCATAAGCAAAGGAGAAATAAAATCCTTTACAGACAAGCAAATGCTGAGAGACCAGGCCTGACTTAAAAGAGCTCCTGATGGAAGCATTTTATATGGAAAGGAAAAACTGGTACCAGCCACTGCAAAAACATAACAAATTGTAAAGTCTGTCGACTCTATGAAGAAACTACATCAATTAACAGGCAAAATAACCAGCTAGCATCATAAATTCACACATAACAATATTAACCTTAAATGTAAATTGGTTAAATGCTCCAATTAAAAGACACAGACTGGCAGATTGGATAAAGAGTCAAGACCCACCAGTGTGCTGTATTCTGGAGACCCATCTCACACGTGAAGACACACATAGGCTCAAAATAAAGGGATGAAGGACTATTTACCAAGCAAATAGAAAGCAAAAAGAGGTTGCAATCCTGGTCTCTGATAAAAACAGACTTTATTTTTTAATTTTTATTTTTTATTGTACTTTAGGTTCTGGGGTACATGTGCAGATCATGCAGGATTGTTGCATAGGTACATACATGGCAAGGTGGTTTGCTGCCTTCATCCCCCCATCACCTACATCTGGTATTTCTCCCCTCATTATCCTTCCTTGCCCTCCCCAACCCCCACTGTTCCTCCCCTAGCCTCCCCCACAACTGACCACAGTGTGTGATGCTCCCCTCCCTGTGTCCACATGTTCTAATTGTTCAACACCATTTGACCCAGCAATCCTATTACTAGGTATATACCCAAAGAATTATTAATTGATCTATTATAAAGACACATGCACATGTATGTTTATTGCAGCACTGTTTACAATAGCAAAGACCTGGACCCAACCCAAATGTCCATCAATGATAGACTGGATAAATAAATTTGGCACATATACACCATGGAATACTATGCAGCCATAAAAAACTATGAGTTCATGTTTTTCATAGGGACATGGATGAATCTGGAAACCATCATTCTCAGGAAACTGACACAAGAACAGAAAACCAAACACCACATGTTCTCACTCATAGGTATTGAACAAATGAGAAAACATGGGTACAGGGACGGGAACATCACACACTGGGGTATATGTTGGGGTGTGGTGGTTAGGGGAGGGACAGCAGGGGGAAGGAGGTTGGGGAGGGATAACACTGGGAGAAATGCCTGATGTAGGTGATGGTGGGATGGAGACAGCAAACCACCATGGCACGTGTGTACCTATGCAACAAACCTGCAAGATCTGCATAATGTACCCCAGAATTTAAAGTACAATAAAAGAAAAAAAGAAAAAGAGACTCAAAACTGTACGACTACATGGAAACTGAACAACTTCCCCTGAATCACTACTGGGTAAATAACAAAATTAAGCAGAAATAAATAAGTTCTTTGAAATCAATGAGAAGAAACAACATACCAGAATCTCTAAGATACAGCTGAAGCAGTGTTTAGAGGTAAATTTATAGCACTAAATACTTACAGAAGAAAGGAGGAAAGATCGAAAATCGATACCCTAACATCTCAAAGGAACTATAGAAGCAACAGCAAAAAATTCAAAAGCTAGCAGAAAACAAGAAATAACTAAGATCAGAGCAGAACTGAAGGAGATACAGACATCAAAAATCCTTCAAAAAAATCAATGAATCCAAGAGCTGGTTTTTTGAAAAGATAATAAAGTAGACCACTAGCCAGACTAATACAGAAGAAAAGAGAAGAATCAAATAGACACAATAAAAAATGATAAAGGGGTTATCACCACTGATCCCATAGAAATACAAACTACCATCAGAGAATACTCTAAATACCTCTATGCAAATAAACTAGAAAATCTAGAAGAAATGGATAAATTCCTGGACACATACCCTCCCAAGACTAAACCAGGAAGAAGTCAAATCCCTGAATAGACCAAAAACAAGTTCTGAAATTGAAGCATTAATAGCTTACCAACCACAAAAACCCCCGGTCCAGATGGATTCGCAGCCAAATTCTACGAGAGGTACAAAGAGAAGCTGGTACTATTTTTTCTGAAACTATTCCAAACAATAGAAAAAAAGGAACTCCTCCTAAACTCATTTTATGAAGCCAGCATCAACCTGATACCAAAACCTGGTAGAGATACAACAAAAAAAGAAAATTTCAGGCCAATATCCCTGATGAACATCCGTGTGAAAATCCTCAGTAAAATTCTGGTAAACCAAATCCAGTAGCACATCAAAAAGCTTATCCACCACGATCAAGTTGGCTTCATCCCTGGATGCAACGCTGGTTCAACATACACAAATCAATAAATGTTATCCATCACATAAGCAGAACCAATGACAAAAACCACATGATTATCTCAATAGATAACAGAAAAGGCCTTCAATAAAATTCAACACCCCTTCATGCTAAAAATTCTCAATAAACTAGGTATCAACAGAATGTATCTCAAATAATAAGAGCTGTGTATGACAAACCTACAGCCAATATCATACTGAATGGGCAACAGCTGGATGCATTCCTTTTAAAAACTGGCACAAGACAAGGATGTTCTCTCTCACTACTCCTATGCAATATAGTGTTGGAAGTTCTGGCCAGGGCAATCAGGCAAGAGAAGGTAATAAAGGGTATTCAAATAGGGAGAAAGGAAATCAAGTTGTCTCTGTTTGCAGATAACATGATTTTATATTTAGAAAACAGCATTGTCTCAGCCCAAAATCTTCTGAAGCTGATAAGCAACTTCAGCAATGTCTCAGGATACAAAATCAATGTGCAAAAATCACAAGCATTCCTGTACACCAATAATAACCAAATCATGAGTGAATTCCCATTCACAATTGCTGCAAAGAAGATAAAATACCTAGGAATATAACTTACAAGGGATGTGAAGGACCTCTTCAAAAAGAACTACAAACTACTGCTCAAGGAAATAAGAGAGGACACAAGCAAACGGAAAAACTTCCATGCTCATGGTTAGGAAGAATCAATATCTTGAAAATGGCCTTACTGCCCAAAGTAATTTATAGATCTATGCTATATCCTCATCAAGCTACCATTGACTTTCTTCACAGAATTAGAAAAAACTACCTCAAATTTCATTTGGAACCAAAAAAGAGTCCATATAGCCAAGACAATCCTAAGCAAAAAGAACAAAGCTGGAGGCATCACACTACCTGACCTCAAACTAAACTATAAGGCTACAGTAACCAAAACAGCATGGTACTGGTATCACAACAGATATATAGACCAATGGAACAGAACAGAGGCCTCAGAAATAATGCCACATATCTATGACCATCTGATCTTTGACAAACTTGACAAAAACAAGCAATGGGGAAAGGATTCCCTATTTAATAAATGATGTTGGGAAAACTGGCTAGCCATATGCAGAAAACGGAAACTGGACCCCTTCTTTACACCTCAGACAAAAACTAACTCAAGATGAATTACAGACCTAAACATAAGACCTAAAACCATAAAAACCCTAGAAGAAAACCTAGGCAATACCATTCAAGACATAGTCATGGGGAAGGACTTCATAACTAAAACACCAAAAGCAATGGCAAGAAAAGCCAAAATTGACAAATGGTATCTAATTAAACTAAAGAGCATCTGTCAGCAAAAGAAACTACCATCAGAGTGAAAAGGTAACCTACAGAATGGGAAAAAATTTTTGCAATCAATCTATCCATTTGACAAAGGGCTAACATCCAGAATCTACAAGGAACTTAAACAAATTTACAAGAAAAACACAAACAGCCCCATCAAAAAATAGGTGAAGGATATGAACCGACACTTCTCAAAAGGAGACATTTATCAAAAAATAGGTGAAGGATATGAACAGACACTTCTCAAAAGGAGATATTTATGCAGTCAACAAACATATGAAAAAAAACTCATCATCACTGGTCATTAGAGAAATGCAAATCACAACCACAATGAGATACCATCTCACACCAGTTGGAATGGCGATCATTAAAATATCAGGAAATGACAGATGCAGGAGAGGATTGGAGAAATAGGAACACTTTAACACTGTTGGTGAGAGTGTAAATTAGTTCAACCATTGTGAAAGACAGTGTGGTGATTCTTCAAGGATCTGGAACTAGAAATACCATTTGACCCAGCAATCCCATTACTAGGTATATACCCAAAGGATTATAAATCATTCTATTATAAAGACACAGGCACACATATGTTTATTGCAGCACCGTTCACAATAGCAAAGACTTGGAACCAACTTAAATGCCCATCAGTGATAGACTGGATAAAGAAAATGTGGTACATATATGCCATGGAATACTATGCAATCATAAAAAAGGATGAGTTTATGTCTTTTGCAGGGAAATGGATGAAATGAAACTGTTATTCTCAGCAAACTAACAATGGGAACAGAAAACCAAACACCTCATGTTTTCACTCACAAGTGGGAGTTGAACAATGAGAACACATGGACACAGGGAGGGGAACATCACACATCAGGGCCTGTTGAGGGGTGTGATGAGGCTAGGGGAGGGGATAGCATTAGGAGAAATACCTAATGTAGGTTATATGTTGATGGGTGGAGCAAACCACCGTGGCATGTGTATACCTATGTAACCTGCACATTCTGCATATGTATCCCAGAACTTAAAATATAATAATAATCAACCTCAAAAAAAAAATAAAGACTGATACAGAGAGCCAGACATCTATTGGGCTTTTAGGGAGGTGGTCACCAGGAGAGAGAGGAGGTCCTGGAAAGGTACAGAGGAAACTAAGCTGCTTTTAGGATGGATGTTTTCTGAATTTTTTCCCATCATCTTATCTTTTAATACTTTAAAGCTTATTTATAACCTAAAATTGGGTGTCATGCAGCCATCTCAAAGCCCATCTGTGGCACCATATTTTGCTAGTGCCTACATAAATATGTCTCACCCAGTAGTTTTATTTGGTTCGTTCATTACTGAGAGGAACCTCTCTAGGAGTTTAATGGATTGACAGTGACCACTCAGGCAGGGAGACTGCTCTGCCAAATCAGAGCATCAGCCTTGTGTTCTGTAGTGCAGCTGTTGGAAATAGTTTGATTGGCTTTCTCACTTCACAGAGGGGAAACCAAAGCTAGAGAGGTGAAGTCACTTGCCAAACACTCCCCAGCTGGTTACTGGCCCATCAGGACTAGTCTGCAGTCTCCTGGCTCCTGGTCTTGCAGTGAGTCCAGTCAAGACACCAATGGGAAGACAAGTGTGATTGTTTTCTTGAAAACAAACAGGCAAACAAGAAAATAGTTTATTATGTGGGTGAGGTTGGTTAAAATTCACTTTGGGGAATAGGAGAAGGGAAAGATGATGAGGGGTGAGTATTTTACATTTTCAGTGGCTTCGTGGTATAATTCATTGGTTTTCAGAGAATGGCCCTCAGACAGCCACGTGGTCTTTAGCTGAAGACTTGTTAGAAATACAAATTCTCCATCCTGACCTGACCTGCTGCAACAGACACTTTGGGTGTGGGGGACAGCAATCTGTGTTGAAACAAGCCCCCTGGTGGATTCTGATGGATGCTCAAGTATAAGAACATGCTGGTAAGAGGGAAAGAAGCTGAGACTCCACTTTCTGGTGTTGCCACGTCATTAGCTGGTGTCTAGGGTATGTCACAGACTTCTCTGGGTCTGTAGAATAGGGGTGGTGATACCTAACTTGTTAAATTGGTAGAAGCATCAGTCAGCTAAGACAGGCAAGTGTGATTTGTATAGTTTTAGCCAAGTAATCCAACTTGGAACATGTGTTTGCTCTGATCCTCATGGACTGGTAAATATCACTGGTACTCCCTCTTATGATGTGCCCTTGAGGCTGCTTTCATTCACTTCCTTTCTCTGTAGCATAAAACAACCTATTCCTGAATACTGAAGCCACTCTGTGTGTCCTCTCGAGGGAGGCCCTCTTGGAAAGATTCAGCTTCCCAAGTCTCTGCATACAGGGACAAGCAGCTTGTGTTGACAGGCAGCGGGGAGGATGTAGCTGAGGGAGCATTCAGGGAGGCTGTGCAGTGGAGCTTCCCCTGTTTCTGTGAATGGACTCAGATACACCATTGACTATTAAAAATCCTGATTTTAAAATGTGAGAAATAATATTAAAAACCAGCATGTGCTTAGGGTTTTATATATTATTATGTTCAGTCTTCACAACTCCTCTGTGGAGTTGAGGCTATTACTGTACCTGTCTTACACAGGTAAGGAAACTGAGGCTCAGTTAAGTCAGTTTATAGGGCAGGAATCAGCAAACTTATTTTTGTGAAAGGTCAGATAATAAATATTTTTGGCCTTTGGGGTTCATCTCTGTTGGAACAACCCAATTTGGCCTTGTAGAGGGAAACTGCCCTTACAGTAAGCAAATGAGTGGGTGTGGCTGTGTTTTAATAAAACTTTGTGGAAACTGAAATTTGAATTTCTTAAAATTTTCATGTGTTATGAAATAGTGTTTTAAGTTTTTCACCTACTTTCAAATGTAAAAATCATTTTAAACTCATGGGTTATATAAAACAGGTGGCAGGCCAGATTTGGCCGAGGGCCATAGACTGTTGACACCTGGTTTAGGGTCACCTGGAATCAAGGTTCCAATCCAAGTGTGTCTCTTCAACTGAGTTTTAGTCTCCAGTATACTATGCTGCAAATAATAAGGAGAAGTTGCTGATTGCCAACTTGTTTATTTCTTAAAAAAAGAAAATCTGTGTTAAAAAATACTACTTGCCTTTATCATGAAGCTTGTCAGATTTTTTAAGGAATGTCTAATTGTAATTTCCTCTAGACTTGTTTCTTTTTAGCTCAATGTTACTTATAATTTGGGAAGTCATTTTGGTTTTGAACTGACAGTTTGGAATTGTAGTTTTTTTTTTTTTCTAAAACAAATATGCACATGGTATAAAAAATTCAAATACTTCAAAAGTACATAAAATGAAAAGTAAAATTCTTTCTCTTGTTGCTTTTCTTCTCTAATAATTCTTCCCATAGATAACTTCTTAATAGCCGTTTGGCATCCTTCCAGAAGTTGACTATGTAAATCCATCAGTATATATGTATGAATATTCATTTTTAACTGCATACTTGCTTTTTCATGTAATACGCTTAGAGAGTGTGCCATAAATTGTCCATCAATACATAATTTTTATAACATAGTATTCTGTGTGGTGTACTTCTGAAATACTGTTACTTAACCATGATTCCGTTATTGGATTTATTTCTAATTTTTGGTTGTTACCAAAAATATTTTATTCAGTATGCTGTAATTAAATGTATCATGCATCTATAAATAATTCTGTGAGATAAGTTCCTAGAAGTGAAGCCGCTGCATGAAAGGAAATGTGCATTTTTGATAATTAATGTTTTTCTTACATTAAATTCCAAGCAAGTTATTTGTCGGAGCCATGAACATCCACAAAGGATAGCATTGCTGGTGGGAAAACTGACTCCCTCCTGCCACCCTTAATGCTCCAGTTGTCTGTTGTTTTCTGTTTGGCGAGAAAATAGATTGTGTTTCGTCTTCAAACGAATTTATAGAGAATTAGTACATGGTGACACTAAGGTTTTGGGCTCCAGATCTCATCATGATCTTTGACATCAAAGAAATGTTTTCTGGGCCTGCTTGGCCAAGATTCTCAGATGGGGAAGCAACAATGCTTTGTGAAAACCATGATCTCCGTAAATATTCCTTAAAGTCTAAGGGAGGATTGTTAATAGCTTATACAACAATTGATGTCTACTGATTTTGACCACTGGCTATATTCCAACTTCTGCACTAAGCCCTTTATATGAAGCATCTATTTGAATCTGCATGACGAACATGTAAGACTGGGACCATTCTCATCCCTGTCTTTGTGGATGAGGAAACTGAGGTTCAGCGAGGCCCAGGGTCAGAGAGCAAGTAAATAGTAGGGCTAGGCTTTGAACACAGAGCTGACTTCAGAACTCTGTTTTTGATCACTAGTCATCTCAAAATTTTGTAAGTATTAATTTACTGCATGATAGAGATCAATGAATCGTTCTGAGGGAGCCATGGAAATAGCTGTTGCTTCTGCCTTCTGCTTCACAGCTAGACATAGAAACAGGTGTTTCTGCCAGACTGTGAGTTCCCAGGACAGGACGGTGGGTCACTTACAGCTATATGACCCAAGTGCAGAAATGTGCTCAACAAATGTTGACTAACTGAACAAATAAATGAATAAATTTATACACAAAAAAACAGTATATATTAAGGCTTTATAATATCAGGGGCTAAGTATTAGGGTATAAAGATTGAGATGCTGTAGATTTTTAAGGGAGAAGAGGGCTTAGAAAGTATATATTTTCTTGTATTTTCCCACTATGAGACCAAAAGAATAGTAAATTTTATTTTTAATATGTTAAAAGTTTGCTTAGTGGCTAATCCTTTGCCTCTAAGTTGTGTATAGGGAAATATAAGAAGAGTTAACCCAAGGCCTTTTGCATTTAGTAAATGGCTATTTTTTTATTATTATTATTATTATTTTTTATTTTACTTTGGGCTCTGGGATACATGTGCACATCCTGCATCCTGTAGGATTGTTGCATAGGTAAATACATGCCATGGTGGTTTGCTGTCTCTATCACCCCCACCTCTGTCACCTACTTCAGGCATTTCTCCCGGTGTTATCCCTTTCCATCTTCCCCCCAGCGCCTCCCCTCTACCCACCCCCACCTAGCCCAGTGAGTGTTGTTCTCTTCCCTGTGCCCAAGTGTTCTCATTGTTCATCACCTGCCTATGAGTGAAAACATGCAGTGTTTGGTTTTCTGTTCTTGTGTTAGCTTGCTGAGAATGATGGTGTCTAGATTCATCCGTGTCTCTACAAAGGACACGAACTTGTTATTTTTTATGGCTGCATAGTATTTCATGGTGTATATGTGCCACATTTTCTTTGTCCAGTCTATCATTGATGGGCATTTGGTTGCTTCCATGTCTTTGCTATCGTAAACAGCGCAAAAATGGCTATGTTTTAGATATGGTTTGTCCCGACCAAAGCTCATATTGAAATTTGATCCCCAATGTTTCGATGTTGGGAGGTAGGGCCTAATGAGAGGTGTTTGGGTTTTGGGGGGCATATCCTTCATGAATATCTTGGTGCTTTTACTCAGGTAGTGAGTTCTTGTGAGACTGATTAGCTCTCATGGAAATGGATTAGTTCCTGCAACAGTGGGTTGTTATGAAGCCAGGCCACCCCTCAGGTTTTCCTCTCTTCCCCTTTGACCCTCTCTGCCATGTCATAATGCAGCAGGAGAGCCCTCACCAGACTTCAGGGCCATGCCATTGAACTGAGCCTGTAGAACCGTGAGCTAACTACACTTCCTTGCTTTATAAATTACCCAGTCTCAGGTATTCTTTTATAGCAACACAAAATAGACTACAAGATAAGTAGGTTTTTTTTAAGTACTCGCAAATGTATTTGGTGATAAGTGGTTGTATAGCTGGGGTCCAGAAGAGGTATGTGTTATGTGTTCTGCACTTTGGTTGATTATGGACACATAAGCAGAAGAGAGATTGCAAAGAAAATACACGATTTGCATTAATTCCATAATCATAGGATGATGTGGGTACTCACCATAGCAAGGCCATAAATTCTGCATGGCTGGTGGCACCTGAATCAAGGGAGAGTCTAAACCTGGTATGTTTGCCACTGACCTGCACCGGAGCTGAGTGACCCGGAGGAGCTCCTCTAGCTCTTGGTGCAAGAACTGAGCTTGCTACTTGCCAGGCCCTGGGCCAGGTACCCACTTTCATCTCCAGCTTCCCTTCACAGTGCCCTCCTCTGCCCTTTCCTCACTCTGCCACAGGGGCCTTTTATCCGTGCCTTATTCATGGCCTCTGCCTGCCATGTTCTGCCTTCCGTCTGTGGCTTCTTCTTTACCCTGGTTGATGTCTCTTCATCTTTCAGATAGTTTTGCAGGTTGAGTGAACTTCAACTTTAGATGTCCTGCAAACTGCAGGGTGGTGGTACAGAAGTGTCCTGAAGACCTGTGAGGGTAGGTGCTGAAATGCTGATCCTGGGCTCCACCTGTAGAGATTAGATTCAGCAGATCTAGCACAGGGCTTCTGATTTAGGTGATCCAGAGACTCCCCTGGAGAACCGGTGCAGCAGAAGCTCCATGTGTGTGACTCAGTGCAGCTACCAGAGACGCACTCTGTGATTTTCAGCTTGTTTTTAGGTTCTTGCTTCCACTCCTCATGTGCCATGGCCACATGTTGGGCAAAGTTGCTTGGACAATTTTAGGCTGAATGTGTGACAGAATGAGATCCACAGTAGTGGGTGCCATTCATGGCAGATTGCAAGCGTGAAGACCACCTCAGGTCACACTCTCCTTACTCATGTCAGGGCCATCAAATTTAGAGTCCGGCAATACAAAGTGAATCGCAGAGTTGGAGATAAGAGCAGCAGTGAAATGTGGAGATGGTAGTGGAAGCTCTGGAAGCCTTGAGGGAAAGTTGAACTGAGGGTGTTTAATTTGGGAAAAAAACAATGTAGTAAGTGGAAGGGGGATAAAATACATTCTATTTGATTCCAGGAGTCTTAATGGTTGTAGGTTATAGGGAAGTCAACTTTAGCTTGATAGAAGGAAATGTCATATCATAATGACAGTAGTAATAGAAAGCAGACAGTTTACTCATCACTTTATAGATAGTGTCTCTAAGATTTACAGCATCACTGGAAATGGTTACTATTACCCCAGCTATACAGATGTTGGAACCGAGACTCAGAGGTAATTAAAAGGTTGCTGCAGGTACACAATGATTAAGTGGGGAGTGAGAATTCAAATATTGGTCAGATTCACTTTAAAACCTGAAGTATGTCCCCTCTGCTGTTTCCTCTCAGTAAGTAGAGTTGTCTATAATGCTGGGCTGCTTGTAGGGGAATTGAAGTTGTATCACTAACTGTTCAAGTAGAACATGGAGGACCACTAAGAAATCTGGAGAGAAACCTTCCCTAAAGATGCTCCTCGGCCTGTTAGTAGGTATGAATAGTTATTATAGGCTTGCATGTTGGTCAGAGAAGCTGGGACAACGTTAGTTTAAACATTAGTTAGACATCTTTCTCACTGGACTTCTCAAAGCCTTTTATATGTTAATGTGCATTGTGGCTCTTGAAAGACAGGCAGCATATACAGTGATTCCCAAACTTATGTAATCATGGATCCCATTCTTAAAGAATATCTTAAGGCAGGGAAAGCATTTTCTTTTAAACAAATGCAGCTGTGAGAAAATTCATGCTGCAGAAGATTCATGATTGAGCCATCTAACCATACATCTCTTGAAGCTTGAGGTTGCTAATGTCTCTGTGATTCAGTTCCAGAACCCTCTGTGCACCTTTGCAAAGCGGGAACCCTCCACGCCTGGGCACTTTCATCTGGAACTTATGCTTTTCTTTCTCCTACTAAGTTCTTGATGCTTATATTGCCCTCAATTTTGCTTTCATTTTTAAGGAGCAATGATGAATGTTTAATGAATTCCCTCCTCTGCTATGTCCTTAACTATTGATTAGAACCAACAATTGGCATAATAGTCATTTGAGGTATAATTATTTCTTATAAATGTTATATGAGTACTAGGAATGGCTTTGTAAAGCTCCAGAAAGTCATAGAAAGATACACTTACATCCGTGTGTTTCTAAAACCAATTATTTTTCTAAAATTACTTTTCAGATTGGCTATTAAGTTGAAAAGATCATTGATTTTTTTTTTTAAATACTGGCATTGAGGAGAATCTTAATGAAATATGATGTGTTTACTATTAATTATGTTAGCTCTTACCTGGCAGCTTAATACCAGTAATATTTATTGTCTATGTTTAGTGAGACACGTGGTCATATTCACTAATACCTTCTTAATTTTGTGGAGGATAGGGGTAGGAAGGAGAGAGTTATTATCTTTTGTTTTTCAAATCCATAGAGGATTATTTTGCATTACTCAGAGTTTAAAATCAACCTTTAAAATTTTTATCTGTTTCTATGAGCAATGTTCTCTTATTAGGTAAAGGTAAACTTTGTCCTGGACATTGGTAAGTAATAAAATTAGTATTTAAAAAATAACAAAGATCTTTGAAAGAGTCTTCCACTTGGTAGGGGATTTGACCTTTGGTTCTTACGTTGGATGGCAGTAGGCCAAAGTGACAGAAACTGGCGTGGTGGAGAACATCAGATGGGAAAAAGGGCACCCAAGTACCAGCAGTTGCCCAGCACCTCACCCTGTGGAGTTATTTGCAGTCATAAATAAGTTTGGTAGCCCCATTTTTTTTTTTCTGGGTGTGAGGACTTTCCATTGAGGGTGGAATAAAATCTCCATGGTTAGTATTAAGTGAGACTCTGTCGTCCGGCGGGATACTGCTAAATTAAAGCTCACAGATTTCACATTCCCCTGACTTCAAATTCAAAACTGATTACTGTGTTTTATAGTTCTTCTCTAAGAAATTAATTTTTCCACTTTGGTGTCATGGCTTTTTGGAAACTTCTAGGATTCAGCTTCAATATATGTAGTTTCTTTTCAGATACCTCAAAAAAATGTTTTTCTTCCCCCTTCAATTTCTGTTACCTGTTTTTCTTCCTAAATATCTTCATTTTGAAAATCACATACTGGAAGCAACAGGCTTACAGTTACCTGAAAGACAGTGTGTTTCCCAGAGTAGTCTCTCCAAGTCCCAGCATAAATCTGAATTTTCTACACATTGAATTTTGGAGGTTGGTTTTTTGTGGATCCCTGTGCCACTAGCAGATTCTTTAAGTCCCTGGCTTTTGTGTTTTCGAGTACCTGTATCGAGTGTAATATAGTCTCTTTATAGGCAACATGTTATTTTTATGTGCCTTTCTTTATTACACATGATACAAAACCATCTCTGACATTTTTTATACTCACTGAGTTTTTATTAGAGTTATATCTTTCATCAATAGTAACCTAAGCTGCAACACTCTTCTCTGGAATATTTACTGAGATTGCCACCACGGTTGAGAAAGAGGGCCGTTGCCACCTTATTAGAAATAGTTTCATCCTCATTGCTTTTATCTCTTTAGGTAATCCTTTAATCCCTGTTTATTGCCCATAGATCCCGACTCTCCTTGCCAGTGCTGTTAATGCAAGCCCACAGAGCAGTGTGGTGGGTGAGGCTGGCCTGCTATTTTATCAGTTTCAAGTCATTACAGAATCATTAGTTCTGGTGGCTGCAGTGATTAGAACTGGAGGTCTCATACCTGAGGCTAGCCGTGTTCATTCATAATAAGGGATTTAGCAGATATTTATGCAAGCAGAAAATTGAATCAGCAGCACCATCAGTGTATTAAATTACGACATTTTTCCTGAAGAATTCCTGTGAAATGTAATAGTAGATTTGGACAGAAGCATTTCTTACGTGGATTAGTTTAGGGTCTTTTGGTAACACAGAGAGGTAGGAAGTTTTCTACATGAATAAGTGTTCCATTATCTTAGAGACTTTAAATCAGTTTGTTCTGGATGGTACCCATATGTGAATACAGCAGTCCACATTTAGATACTTACCTTTTTTTCCTATCAATTTCAGAAAATCATCTTCTTAATGATGTCTTTGGTCTTAGGAAAGTGAGACTGAAAACACAAAATAGAAAGGCTATGGTGCTGAATTTTAAATATGAAATACTAGCCTGCCTTTGACCTTTGGGTGAATTTCATTGTAATTTTAAGAGATTTTAAAATAGCCGCCAATTATGTGACATCTTAAGACCTCAGCGTGCTTTCCCCCAGGTATTAGCTGTTAAGAGAAAGGAAACATGGGGCTCAAGAGTGAGCTAAGGAAAAATCAGTGGCTCAGTTGTAGGTGGGACGGGGCACTTCCTAGGACATGTTTGGATAACATTTTCTAAAAAATCAGCCCATAATAGATCACATTCCTTTTTGTTTATTTTTTTTTTAACTGAATATAGTTTTTAAATAAGGAATAAATAAATCCAATTGGTTCAGAAATGAAAATAGAAGTACAGTAAAAAGTCTCTTTGTGCACAGTTTTCTCACCCTATAACCACTGTTACTAGTTTCTTATGTATTCTTCCAGAGATATTTTAATGCACCCATTAGTTAGCATGTGTGTATATTTCTGTTTCTCCTTTTTAAAGACATGAGTATGTTATACACAATTTTCTCCACCTTGCTTTTTGCAAATAATATGTCTTAGAGATCTTTCTGTGTTTGTGCATAGAGATCATTGTTAACTTTTTCATTCTTCTACAGCTGTATGGTTTTTGGATGTTTGGGGGACAGGGTCTCACCCTGTCACCCAGGCTGAAGTGCAGTGGTGAAATCACAGCTCACTAAAGTCTCGACCTCCTGGTCTTAGGTGATTTGTCCACCTTAGCCTCCTGTGTAGCTGGGACTATAGGCATGCATCGCCACATCTGGCTAATTTTTATATTTTTTTGGTAGAGACAAGTGTAGTAGTCCATTTTCATACTGCTATGGAGAAATGCCTGAGATTAGGTAATTTATAAAGAAAAAGAGGTTTAATGAACTCACAGTTCCACACGGCTGGGAGGTCTCACAATCATGGTGAAAGGTGAAGGAGGAACAAAGGCAAGCACCAGAACATGTGCTAGGGAGCTGCCCTTTAAAAAACCATCAGATCTTGTGAGACTTACTATCTAAGAACAGCAAGGAAAAACCCCACCCTCATGATTCAGTTACCTCCCAGTGGGTCCCTCCCATGATGTGGAGATTATGGGAGCTACAATTCAAGATAAAATTTCAGTGAGGACACAGCCAAACCATATCACTGGGTTTTTGCTATGTCACCCAGACTGGCCTCGAACTCTGGGATCCAGAGGTCTGTCTACCTCACACTCTTGAAGTACTGGAATTACAGGTGGAAGCCACCATGCTGGTCTGTATGGTTTTTTAGTATTTAAATAGACCGTAGCTTATTCAACCTATCCTCTGTTAATGAGGATTTTTGAATTGTTTCCAGGATTTTCTATCATAAGCAGTTCTGGAAGGAGTAACTTTGTATATATGTCATTTCATACATCATGTGCCTCTTCTTCAATTTGCTAAATTCCCAGAAGAGGAGCTACTGGATCAGAAGATGTGTTTTTAATTTTGATGACTATTGGCGGATTGTCCCCCACTCCATTATGGTCACTGTCCTAGTCTGTTTGTGCTGTTATAACAGAATATAACAGACTGGGTAATATATAATGAACCGAAATTTGTTGACTCATGGTTCTGTAGTCAGGGATGTTCAAGACCAGGGGTTAGCATCTAGTGAGGCCTTCTTGCTGTGTCATCCCATGGCTGAAAGGCAGAAGGGGTGACAGAGAGCAAGAGGTCAAACTTAAAGACTCGAACCATTTTATAATTGACATTAATCATTCATGAGGGTGGAAATGTCTTCTATTGGGCCCCACCTCCCAATACTGTTGCATTGGAGATTAAATTTCCAATACATGATTTTTGGTGGACACATCAAACCATAGCAGTCAGTATTTGAGCATAAGTGTTTCCAGCCATCTTGGCAGTAAGTATGTCTATTCATATCCTTTGCCCATCTTTCAAACGAGTCCTTAGTCTTTTACTTGTAAATTTCTAGACACTCTTTATATAGAGCAATATTAGCCTTTTACTTGTAGTTTGAATCAGTTTCCTGTGGTAGTGTTTGTCTTTTGACTTTGCTTATGTGTACTACTAAGTAAATGTTTCATTGTTATGTGTTCATATTTATTAACCTTGAATTTTATGGCTTCTGGATTTTCAGGTATCTCTTAAAAGCCTTCTCCACTTTAAGGTTAATAAGAGATTTTTCCAGTTTTTCTCCCATTATTTTTTAATTTAACTTTTCTTCCCCACCCCACCCCCTGTTTCACAGGATTTTCCTATTGATCTCATTATTCTTTTGGAATTTATTTTGATATGTGATGTAGGATATAGAACCAGCTTTATTCTTCAGATGCTATCCAGTTGTCCTTGTGTCACTAGTTGAATATACATTTTTTTTTTGTCTATTGATTTGAGATGCCACCTTCACTATACACTGAAGTATTTCCATTTGTATTTGGATTCGTTTCTGGACTCTGTATTTATATCTATTTGTTTTTCTTATAGTCACATTTTAGTACCAGTACCACACTATTTTAATCATTGCTTGATAACGTTACACCGTCTGATAGACTTGTCTTTTTTCATGACTTTTCTCTTTTAGAGTCACTTTTTTCTTTTTTGATAGTCTTATATATTTATTTTTCTAAATGTACTTAAGGATAAACTTGTATAATTTCCAAACTAAAAACAGTGTTATCATTAGGAGAACATTACATTTACAAATTTCCTTACAGAGAGTTGACAGCTCTGTGAGTTTGTCTTCCTGTCTAAAATGGTTTGAATAGATGTCCCCACTCAGATCTCATGTTGACTTGTAATCCTCAGTGTTGGAGGTGGCACCTGGTGGGAGGGGTTGGGATCATTGGGGCATAGCCCTCATGGATGGCTTAGCCATCCCCTTGATGATAAGTGAGCTCTCACTCTGAGTTTTCGCAAGATCTGGTCATTTAAAAAACGTGGCATCTCCTCCCGCTTTGCTCCCTTCTTGCCGTGTCATGTGCCTGCTTCCCTTTGCTTTCTGTCATGATTGAGAGCTTCCTGAAGCCTCCCAGAAGCAGATGCCATTATGCTTCCTATATAGCCTGCAGAACCTTGAGCAAATCAAATCTCTTTTCTTATAAATTACCCGAGTGTCAGGTATTTCCTTATAGTGATGCAAAAATGTTTTAATATACTGTCCAAGAACATGGTATGTCTTCTGATTTGTTCAAGTTTTCTTTTGTGTCCTTCAGAAGGGTTTCAAAGTTTTATTCTTACTGCTCTGGCGTATTTCTTATTTAGTCAATTCCTTGGTATTTTATTTCATATGTACTATATGACACGGAATTTTCTCTTCACATAGGTCTGCTATGTGATGGAAGTTTGTTTGTAATGAAGCTATGGATATTTGCAAGTTAATGGTGTATTTTGATAGCTTTCTGAACTGTGTTGGGTTATTATAGTTTTTTAGCTTATTCTTTTAGAATTTCTAAGTATATAATCAACTTGTATTTAACGAGTCCTGGATTTAAGTACTCCTTAACATTTTCATATCTCTTTAGGCATTTTGTAGTTTCCCTTATTCAGTGTAAAATAGCAATGATGGTAGTGAACTCACTTGTCTTATTTGATCTTAATTTTTGTTGACTGTTAAAGGGAAAAACTTTTTCTCTACGGACCTAACACTTTTAATACAAAATGTTTGAATATTTTTTTTCTACACCAAGCAATCCTATGATTATCTGTGGACAGTAACTGGTTGTCCTCCAATTCAGTTCAATTCTGACACTATCCACTCAGAGTTGGTGTTAGATCCTACAAGTTAAAGGACTCAATCCTACAAGACTGCCTCCACTTCAGATGCCAGTCACAAATCTCATACTTCTGACGACTGACTATACATTCAAGAGTTCCCACAACCCCTACCTCATTTTCAGTGCTTTGCTATAATGACTCACAGTGCCAGGTACATACTTAAAACACAGGCAAATACTTTGCTTATTATTACTGGTTTGTTATAAAGGATATAAATGAAAGTCTAGATGAAGAGGTACACAGGGCAAGGGTCTGAAATGATCCTGAGTGCAGGAGTGTCTGTCCCTGTGGAGTTGGGGTGCATCAGCTTCCTGGCATGTAGATAGATTAACCAACCCTATTGTTTAGGGTTTTTATAGAGGCTTTGTTAATGTTGGCATGATTGATTAAATTAATGGCCATTAGTAATTGTGTCATTCTCTACCCCCTCTCCTCTCCCTGGAATTTGGGGATGAGGGCTGCAAGTTCAAATCCTTTAATCACATGGTTGGTTCCTCTGGAAACCAGCCCTCCATCCTTCAGGAGTCACCTCATTAACATAAACTCATATGGGGTTAAAAGGGTCTTCTTATGAATACCAAAAGATGGTTCTCTCCCATGTATCACTCACATGCCAAGGGTTTTAGGAGCTCTGTGCCACGAACCAGGAGTGAAGACAAAATGCATATTTCTTATCTCTCACTATCAATCTCTTCTTTTGGCTAAGATCAAGTGTATATCTCACTGTCACACATGTATTTTCGTGTTTCCCCATTAAGTGTGATCTTATCTTTGTAGCTGAGAAAAATACATTTTATCATGTTAAGGAAGTATATGTTTGTTCCTTTTTTTTTTTTTCCTAGACAGAGTCTTGTCATATTGCCCAGGCTGGAGTGCAGTGGCGTGATTTCTGCTCACTGCAACCTCTACCTCCTGAGTTCAAGTGATTCTCCTGCCTCAACCTCTTGAGTAGCTGGGAATACAGGTGCATGCCACTATGCCCAGCTAATTTTTGTAGTTTTAGTCAAGATGGGTTTTCACCATGTTAGCCAGAATGGTCTTGATCTCCTGACCTAGTGAACCACCTGCCTTGGCTTCCCAAAGTGCTTGGATTACAGGCGTGAACCACCTTGCCTGGCCTGCTTGTTCTTATTTTATTATTTTTGTTGTTGTTGTTATCAAGAGTGGTTGAATTTTACTCAGTACTTCTTCAGCATCTTTGGAATGGTTACATGATTTTACTTGAGCTCTATTATGCACTGGTTTGATGAGATTTACTGAGCAATCTTTGCCTGCCTTGTGTAAACTCTGGTCATGACGTATCATTCTTTTATTGTGCTTCTTGATTCTATGTGGTAATTTTTTTTGCTTTGCTATTCGTAAATGAGATTCATTTTGAGTTGTCTTTTATGTGTAGCACTTATTTTAAATCACTTACATTTAGTTTTTCTGTGAGTGTTTTCTAAATAATTTCACAGTGTGAGCAAGATTATAAGGAGCATGTTTAGCATAAAGGAACAAGTGGTTTCAAGGACTGCAGTGTGTTCATATATGTGAGTGTTAATTTCAACCAGTAGTGAAAATAGATTTTGTCTCCTTTAGGAGGCATATTAGGGAAAAATAATTTATTAACACTTCATTAGTACTAATGAGACCTACTGATAACAGTCATTAGTTAATTAAACTAATAGTTTAGTTTAATATAAGTAGCTTGGGTTTGCATATATTAGTTCATTTTAATTCTCTATACAGCCCCATGAGGAATTGATTTCAACTTACAGAGAGAAAGCTGATTTGGAAGAGGTGAACTTGCCCAAGATCACACAGCTAGTAAGGGAGGAATCGCACATGAAATCTACATCTACCTGACCCCAGTGTCTGTATTCTCAACCACTGTGATGTATTGCTTTTAAAATAAATTTGAGCTTTTATAGGTAATTCGAGTTAAAACAAAAAAACAATTTCCTGAAGCAGGGCCTTCAAGTGTAGCCCTCAGACCAGCAACATATGCATCAGCTGGAACCTTGTTAGATTCCCATACCCACCCAGATCTACTGCAGCAGGAACTCAGGGAATGAGGCCCAACAATCTGTATTTATTTATTTATTTATTTATTTATTTATTTATTTTTTAAATTTTTTTTTTTTATTTTTTGAAAGAAAGGAAAAGAGAGGAAAGAAAGTGAGAGTGAAAGAAAGAAAAAAAAAGAATGTACGAGAGAAAGAAAGAGGAAGAAAAAGAGGGAGAGAGAACAGGATTCTTGTTCT